>RJWT010033786.1:0-13833 GCA_004365215.1 Cuniculus paca
ATAACTTCTATTTTTAATTAGAACTTTATGCAACCTTTTGGATTACTTGTTAACCACTGTTTCAAAGTGTTGCACCTTAATTTTATTTCCCTGACATTTTTTGAGAAATAGAATGAAAAATTCTCAAAAATATTTAGCACTTTTTTTTTAACCTCTGTGACTTAGAAATGATTATAGCTTCCAAATAATTATTTTCACACTCACATTTTAGAGTCAAGATAAATATTCTGGAGTAATTTACATGATGGCTTCCCTTATCATTGGAAATGGGATTCATTCAACTTGTCAAGTTTTTGTGTCTCTATCAAAATTCAGGTGTTACCATATATATACATAATGGAATATGATTTCACCAGAAAAAAGAATGGAATCAGGTTATTTACAGGAAAATGGATGGAACTGGAGATGATCATGTTCAAAAAAACAGATTCAAATACATAAATATTTCAGGTTTTTTCTTATAATATAAGTACTAGAGATACAGATATAAATAAGAGATGTCAGGCAGCCAGAAATACATTTCTAGATATGAGGAAGAGGAACAGGAGAAGAAGAGAGAAACGGGCAAAGTAATGGTAATGAAATTACTCAAGATAAATTATATGAATATACCAATATAACAAAACATGTTATTATTCTGTATTACTAATACACAACAATAAAAAGTCAGGTGTTTTTAATGTCATGGTATTAACAATAGCGTCTTTAAAAAGTAATTAGGCCCTATGTGTTTCTATATTAATAGTTTCCATGTTAAACCTTTCATAAAACAAGATGTACAGCACTTGACCTGCTTGTATTTTTGCTGTTCTACCATGGAAGGAAGATTAAATGAAATCATCAAATGCCAATGCCTTGATCTTGAACTTCTCAAAATGTGAGAATAGAAATTTCTGTTATTTGTAAATTATCCACTAAGTCATGTTTTGTAGTAGCCTCATAAAATGTCCTAAGATCAAAAAAAAAAATCCAAGAATTAACTGCAAATTATTGCCATTAATGTTACTGTGGTTTATAACCAGCACCTAGACTAAAGTTTTGTGTTCTAAGTCAAAATATGTGAAAGTAGGTCAAGTGCAGAAACAACTACAACGAATACAAGAGTCTTGTGCATTTCCTCTTCACATTGTTTAGTGTATTTTGTTTTAACAAGCAACAGATCTCCTTCTTCTTAGAGAATATTTAAGATGGCTATTTCTGTTAAATGAGTTAAATGCAGTATGCAATATTTGTTTTTCTCATTTTATGAAAATAAAAATTGTAAATCAGAGTTGTTAAATAATGAACCAAGTCAGCTAAAATTTTGGAAGAACCAAGATGCATGCTGGGTGTTTCTGATTCTACAAGTAATAATATTCACACTAACCATTTTATTTATTTTTTTTGTTTTGAAGAGCATAAAACAATTACAAAATAAGACAGAACACTCAATCAAAACAAAACAAAGAATGTGATACTAGACTTCAAAATAAAACAAAAATAAACCAACAATGATTCCCATGTTGCCCCTTGCTATTTTCAAAATAACTTCCCATACTATCAGGCATAATAAAATCAAACAAAACAGGATGGAATAAAACTGATCAATACAAAACAATGAAAGCAATACAGGACTTCAAAACAAGGCAGTTGAAATACTATGGTGTCTACTGTAATGTATCTTGTTATCTTCAAAGTAGCTGTTTACATCATCAGACATAAAAAAAAGAAAAAAAAATTGAATAGTCAATCAAAATAAAATAATGAACATGATACAAGACCTCATAACAAGATTAAAGGAAATCAATAATGGCTACCATAATGCCTCTTGTCACCTTCAAAATAACTGCTTATACCCTCAGGTATAATACAATCAAATAAAACAGAATAGAATAAAACCAATCAAAAGAAAACAATGAAAGCAATACATGACTTCAAAAAAGACTGCAGGAATACAACAGAGGCTATCCTGATGCATCTTATCTTCAAAGTAGCTGCTTAGACCATCACACATAACAAAACCAAACAAAGCAAAATAGAATAAAATCAATCAAAAGAAAACAAGTAAAGCAATAAAGACTTTGGAACAAGATAATAGGAAAACTATAATGACTGATATAATCCATTTTGTTATTTTTGCAATAGCTGTCCATGCCATCAAATATAATAAAGTCAAACATAACTAAACAATAAAACAAAGTGAAACAGAACCATGAGAACAATACAGGGCTTCAAAACAGAATGATAGATTAACAATGGCCATTGCCTTCCCCCTGGAGATGTCTCCTCCCCTTTCACCTTCACAACCTCTATTTTGTATTTTGGATCCCACTAATTTCCCCACTTTCTTATACTAGAGAGACAATACAATATTCACCCATATGACTCTGAACCTTTTCACCGATAAGCATGCTCTCAAGTTGTATCCATTTACCTACAAGAGTCTCAAGGTTATCTTTCTTTATAACTGAGTAGCTTTCGATTGTATAGAAATGCCATATCTTTCCTTTCCATTCTGCAGTGGATAGGCAAGCTACCCTTACTGTTTTTTTCTGGTTCCCTGTCACACAGAGCATTGTTTTCTCTCTCCCCTGACTCTCAATCTATGAAATCCCTTTTGAGTTAAATGTGTTTGTTGCATAAAGCATATTGATGGATCCTGTCTCCAGATTCACTCTACCTGTGCCTCTTTCCACTGGTGAATTGAAGCCATCTACATTAATGGTCATGGCCAACATGCACTGGCTCCTCTCTGCCATGCTATTTTTCTGCCACTGGCTGTGTACTTTCCCTCTCCATTCTATTGTCTGTCCCACTTGGTGATCCCCCCTGCCAATCCTCATGGAACCATGGTCTTTCTCATCTCTCTCCAAAATGTCCTTCAGTATTCTCTGTAGGGCTGGTTTGGCAGTCATGAACTCCTTCAGTTGTTCTTTGTCATGGAAGTATCTTGTTTCTCCATTAATTTTGAAAGATAGTTTTGCAGGGTACATCAATCTGGGTTGGAAGTTGTTTTCTTTGAGGACTTGAAATATTTCACTCCAAGCTATCCTTGACTTGATGGTTTGTGTTGAGAAGTCTGTTGTGATTCTGATGGGTTTTCCTTTATAGGTGATCTGTTTCTTTTCTCTAACAGCTTTTAATATTATGTTCTTGGGTTGAATTTCTGGGACTTGATTATTATGTGTCTGGATGTAGATTTACTTTGGTTATGGCTAGCTGGAGTTCTATATGCCTCATTTACCTGAATAGCACATCTTTCTCCCATGTTTGGGAAGTTTTCTGCTAGTACTTCTGTAAATAAAGTTTTTATGTCTTTTGTGTTGACCCCTGCTTCTTCATTGATACCTATCACTTGTAAATTATTTCACTTTGCATCATTTTGCAGTCTTTGAATTGTTATTTCCTGGTTCCTCATTATTTTCAAGAGGTCTTTCCTTTCCTGATCACAAGCTGCATGCCTGTCTTCAAGGTCTGAAAGTCTATTTTCAATTTCTTTCAAGAGATTTTGCCAACTTTCAATGGAGATTTTAATTTCCTGGATATCTCTTTGAATCTGTTTCATGCATTCAAAATCTCTCTTATATTGTTCATTCATGGTTTCCCTCATTTTCCTTTGCTCCTCTATTTTTTTGTCTATGTCTTCTTTAGAGAAGTGTAGCAATTCTTTTACTATGTTTTTCATTTCTTCTTTTACCTGAGATAGTATTTCTTCTAATTTCTTTTGTAGCCTCATGGAGTTGTCTCTTTACTTCAGTTGCCATCATTGCAGAAACTGTGTGTGACTCCTGATCTCTTCCATGTTTTCATCTCCTGGACTTGCTCTGCTTGGGTTGGAGTCCAGGGACTGCCTTTTGTTTCCTCATCTTGACATTTTTCTGGGTTCTTCCAAACAAGTGGGTAGTGGGGTTTTGGGAAACTCCCACATTGGCTACAGTTTCTCTGGAGCATGACTGTTTGGTTTTCCTGGCCAGTGCCGGCTAGAGGTACCCAATGGTGGCTATTAGGTGCTCTGGTGCAGGGCCCACTTCTGTTTTTCCCAGCTCTTGCTGGTCACCTGGAGTGGAAGTGTTCCAAGGGCTGCTGGAATGCATGCAGAGCAGGGCCTGCTTCTGCCTTCCTTCTGAGCTGGTTACCAGAGGGCAGCATCTCCCTTTGTCCTTTGGAATGTGCACTGAGCAGGGCCTGCCTCTGCCTTCCCTCTGAGCTGATTACCAGCAAGCAGCATCTCCCTTTGTCTGTTGGAATGCACACTGAGCAGGGCCTGCCTCTGCCTTCCCTCTCACAGTAACCATTTTAATTTAAAATAAATCATAATTTTTTTGCTTGTTTGCCTTTTTTTGCTACACTAAAAATCTAACACTGAGTAGGGTGGTCATTATTTTATTTACTGTTTTAATCATCAAATATTTCTTTAATGAAAAAATCAAAACAGATGCTCAAAATTGGTTTACTTAATGTGAATTAAGTTTCCTTTTACAAAATAACTGTTGATTTCCAATTATTTTGCAATTGCATAGGGCATGATAGAAAGAAATTAGCAATTTTGCAGCATGGTGTGCAAAAAGTCATTATTTGGTGCACTTTCTCTTTCCCATATTGTTAATACTGCCTATTTCACACTTACCTTTTAACACATTACAGAAAATTATATAAACAGCTATAGTTAGCTATATTTGCAGTTATACAGTTATAGTTAGGTACAGTTATAGTTATAGCTATTGTTATATATGTGCATACATGTAACAATCTTAATTTTGTAAAATGTATAATGTAATTGGAACTTAAACTAGCAGTAATGACTTTTTTGGATAGGACAAATATTTAATAAGGAAAAGAAGTAAGATTTCCTAAGTTGAAAGACAATGACACAGAGAAAGGACTATTTCATATATGGGGAACTGTCAGCAATGGGAAAATCTAATACTGGGAGAAATAACTTGAAGATTGCCTAATAGAAATCTCTTTTTTAACTTTTTTACTTCTTGCAAAATCTTTGGAAATTTCATTGAGTAGTGCATTAAAAATATAAACAACTTCAAGAATAAAAAGCACATAATATTTCATGATGTGGCCTAACCACTTAATCTGCGAAGATCAGATTCCTAGGAATCAAAGTAACATGTCAATTTGAAATTACCTTTTATCTGTAAGTTATAAGTAGAAAATAATATCCAGTGCTTCCTAAAGGTGATATATAATCTTTTTTCTATTAATTCTTAAATGAGTAAAGAAACATTTTCTGAGTTTCTTTAGACTTAATGTGCTTTTTTAATTTTATAAATAGGAATTATCATATTTAACACTATCCTGTAGTAGCATGATTTCTTGCATACACTCACAAGAATGGTAGTAATAAATATTAAGTACTTTGACTCCTGATATTTTTTAAGAATTTACATTTATACAACCTTTTGTATATCTTTTCCTTACTAAATTCTTAAGCATTACAGTAAAACTATAATTGAGACTCATTTTTAGATAATTTAGGTACATATGTTAAGTAAATTTACCAAAATAATATGAACATTCAAAACTGTAGGTTTCAGACTTTCAGGATAAATATAAAGAATATACACTGACTCAAATGATTGTTCTGATTTCTTGTTATTTTTTGATGACATCGTTCTCTATTATTATGCACAGCTAAAGAATGAAAAAATGGCACATTCTTATAATTATCTTCTTTCCCCCAAAGGAAAAATTAAGGTTTTATTTAAAAGGTGAGAAAGCACTTTTTTATCTTCTTAGGAAGTGTCTGAGGAAGTGTTAAAACAGTCAAATATAAGCATCCTAATATAGCCAACCCATGAAAGGACACACAGTCTGTTAATTGGTACAACATAGAAAAATACAATTAATTAAAGTACAGGGCTTATTACATGAGATTGAATATATATATATATATATATATATATATATTTATATATATATATTCTACAATATTTTAGAGTGAGCAAGATTGTTGTTATTTACTGGTCTTCGTACTACATATTGATATTATAAAAGTGAGATAGGTTTTTTGTAGTTAAAGTATAAGAGCTAAATGAGTGGCTTAATAATATTAACATACACAATTGGTTTGATATTTAAATGTATTTTTTAACATGGCAAGAATTTCCATATAGGCATTAAAATGATTTTTATAGTTGGAATGTATTATAAATCAGAGCACTAAGTTCATTGAAATGTTATGCATTTTTTCTTATATATTAAATATCTAAACTGTTTTTGTAAATATAAAGCATAATTTCATTCACATATCACTTCACAGAAAACATTATAAATTGAAGCTATACATCTCTCTAATCTCCCAGGTTTAGTAAGGATAAGAAAATGATTCATTTGGAATAATTGACATTTTGTAATGAATGAAATGGGATGTTACAGCGTCAGGATGATTAAGTGGCTCTCTAAATATGCAATGAAACATATGTCCCATAGTGACCTCATTGGCCTTTATACATTTGAAGAGCATACAGCATTACACAAGATTTTAATCTCTGTTGTTTGAGCAAAGGCTCTGTGATTATTTTCAGAATAGAACTCCACAACTGCCATGAAATTTGCTTTAGTCAGGAAAAGTTAAAAAAAAAATAGGCAGCATGCTTCAGAATACCTCATATCTGTAGCCCGGTTCATTTTAGGAAACATAACTCACCAAATAGTTCCCAGGGAAGAGATTCTTGACACATGAAAAGCAGTAATGGATCCTTGGCTTTGTGCTTGACCTTGAAGTTCATTCACATAAACACTCAGGTTGGGTGGCACAAATCAATAAAAAGCTATACTTGAAAGTCAGTAACATCACAAATATTAGAACCAAATTTTAAACTGCTCTGGAATCTTAACTGTAAATGAGATCTAAATTTATGAAGTAGCACCACTGGTTGTAAAATGCCTATCTAAATGTTTTTACTGAGGATTAAATAGCATTAGAGTATATTAGATAACAGTATACATCTGAAAGACACTCTATAGCAATTTAATTGCAGCATTTCTCAATGTCTATTCATACCAATTAGTCTTTTGCAGATATACTTCAGAATAAGCACACTGTGAAGTGTATATCAACTCAGTGCCAGGATATGAATATCAGCATCAATTGAAGAAGAGTACTTATTTGTAATATGCAACACTTTTATTTCTAAAAGCAACCATAATGGATAAATATTTAAAATTATCTGCCTAAAATTAAATCAGTGTCCATCTTATACAGCACCTATTAGCTTTCCTTTAAGCTTGACTATAGCAATTTACTGTTCTTAAATCATAAAATTTAAGCACCTCTACATTCTGCAGCTCTATTTAAAAATATCTTCTTTCAATGATCTTTCCTTTAAATAATCTTAATCTTTTCTGTTCCAAATCATAATTGTTTTTTTTTTTACCTCCGCACAGAAAAGCCCCAAGCTCCAGACTTTGCATCACCGAGTCACCACCCTTTTGTTGTCTTTGGTGGAAATGTCTACATCAGCGTTAGTTCTTATAGATCAGTTTAATCCTGTTAAATTTTATTTCCTCACAAAACATTCATTTCTAATATTTCCCGTTGAATATGATGCTTTCTTTCTTCAAATTTCTAAATTTTTTGTGTTTTCTATTTAAAATTAAGACAAAAGAATGGAAAGAATTTTTACAGTTTCATCTTTTGTTTGATTTGTTTTTATTACAGTTTGCATAAGCTTCAAGTATTTCCATGGGATATATTAGTAGTGTGAATTATATTTCTGGAATTGCAAACCATACTTCTTTAAAGTACATGTACTTTATTTATTGCTGAGATCACAGAAATGTTGACATTCGTCCAATATTAACTAAACTTACCAGTAGCTAATTCATATAATATTAACTAACTTACTAGTAGCTAATTCATATAATATTAAATCCTAGTCAACACTTTAATTCTTAAAATACCATCAGATGTATCTGTACATTTGCATAGCAAAGGAAAGTGGGATTTGGAGAAATTAACCCTAGTAAGACCACAAAAGTAGCAAGAGCCAGAGAGTACTTAAGTTCTTACTCAATTTTGTATTCTTAACCACTTTACCAAACCACCAAAACTTGTATGTTTTTGGTCTTACAGTGGTGATGAATATGATCATAGGATCTAACCTCAGATTTGTATAGGAAAATGAGTAAAATGACCAAAGGTTACTCCACGGGTTGATAAGGCTACAAATGGAAAAGTACTTATTATATGGAGTTTAATCAGGAATAACTATTCTATTCAAAGGAAATAGTAAACATTTCACCTATTTTGAAAATGATAGTGAAGGTAGTTTGATATTTTTATAACAAACTTGTAAATAAAAAATGAACATAATCATAGACTGTAATCTCCTCAAAAGCAATTTTTTCTAGTTTAGATTCTAAGGTATAAAAGATCCGTGATAAACTGTAGCATGTAGAAATATATATATATATATATATATATATATATATATATATATATATACATTTTTTTTTAACTGGAAATCTAACTCGGGACTTTGTGCTTGCCAGGTAGGTGCTTATGCCACTAAGCTATATCCCTGGCATGATGCAACATTTTATTAACATTTTGGTAGAAATAGTGATGAATGAGCAATGGGTTAACACATTAGACATTGATACAAAGATTGGACTTTCATATTATGACTATGTGAAGGACCCCAAATGACATTGAAGATAAATGCAGATAAAACCAGTGTTTCTCCAAGAAGGTCTCACTCTCTTAATTTGACTATCTCAAGTTGAGGAAATGAAAACCCACTTATAATTAGGAAAGAAGTAAGCTTCTCCATCACTTTTTTCAGATTCAATTAACGAGTGTTCAAAGCATAAAGAAAAAGGAAAAAGAAAAAAATCAATTAATTTTCTTTAGAGTGGACTCTTTCTTTTGCCACTTAGGTCTTGATCACACAAAGTAGAGGGCACTCACTCTCTTCCATATTTTGCTGTTAAGTGCCAAGTGCAGTGTTACAGTTTTGTTCTACTTGGAGTATTTTTCATTATTTCCTTTATTTAATAAACTGTCACATGAAGGGAGGTCTGATGAGGTTTTTCACAATGAATCAGGGCATTGCTCTGCCTTCTTTCTTTATTATGCATGCTACATTTGAAGCTAATGAAGCATAGCCTCTGAGCTGATACTTTTATAGAAGAAAGAGACTTCATGTCACATCTTCTATTTATTTCATCAGTACTCAGAGCCAACACAAACAGAATTCATCCCTTTACACATCATTTTGACAGATGATGGACATTCCTGTTGATAGTTTACTACTCTATGCATATTTTGGATATTAACTGTGAATAAAGCTACTAGGAAAAAATAACTGGTGGTGTCAATGGCACACAATTCAACCAGTGTCACAGGGGATGCTGATGATTATATTTGAAGAATTTTATATGTATTTCACCTAGAGTGAAAAAAATGCCTCAGAACAGTTAACTTTTTGAAGTGCAACATATCCTAATGTTATTTTCATGAAGCTTTTATTATTTACGAAGATGTCTTCATAATCAGTTCAGACAAAACTACAGTCTTCTCCTCAAAAGCTGTGCTTCATTATTGAAGGGAAATCAAAAGGACCAATTCTTCACTAAAAATGGTATGCTTGTATGACAGTAATACTGATCAGGTTCTCTAATTGACCAACACCCATTAACTCAATGTGAAATAAAATATGAAACATATATTATATTTAAGCAGAAACATAGTATGTAAAATAAGTTTTATTTGTAGAAATATATAAACATATGTGGCACAGAACATGGTTTATTTTGTTTTGCTTTGTTTTTGTTTTTGTTTTTTTTTTGGTACCAGGGATTGAACTCACAACATCCCTCTGGCCAGGCTGAGGCACTGTGCCACTGAGCTATATCCCTGGCTAGAACATGCTTTTAAAACAATGTTTAATGGTTTTTAAACTGAAAAATTCTAATAAAGGATATAAAGTTTTGTGACAGAGTCTTTATATGTTATTATAGCTGGACTTGAGTTCACAGTGATCCTCCAGCCTCAGCCTTCCAAGTGCTGGGATTATAGGCTTGCACTACCACATCCAGTTTAGAACATAAATCTTAAAAAATTGGTTCCACAAAGAATGTTAAAGGTATAAAATTATTTCTAAAACATTGTACTTTTACCATTCTATTATGAATAGAGCTCTGATCCTAAGAATAAAAACTAAATTTTGCCCACACAAGTATACATTCTGTGCAATGCAGATTCTTTATATTATAACTTGAATCTCTATAATCATTGCCAGCATTTTTAATAAATGAAGTTTACTGTTTATAAATATAGCATCATCATATTTGGAAGTGAATAAAAGCATTTGGAGTAGGTTTATAGTATATACTCCATTGCATTATACACACATTATAAGGAAATTATATTACACACATACAAGCAAAACTGAATGCAAATGCTATGCTAAATATAAAGAAACTAATAGGAAAACTGTACTGCAAGTCCATAACACAGTTAGTGTAATGTGCATAATAGCAACTTATTATCTGTTTACAAAACACCTTCAATGTACAAAATTTACTGACAGTGTCTTTTATAAACTACCATAATTGTCAAATATCTCTACAAATAAAATGACTCTACAAAAATCATTAAAATGAAAATCTGAAATTTAATCGATAACAACATTTGAACTCAAATTTGGCGTATTTACATATGAGCAAGTGTGAATTGCTTAAATTATATTTAATAAAAGAAAAAATTAAAAGTAAATTTATTTTACAATAAAATGAATGTTATCCACTTGTGGTTGTGCCTGGATACTCCCTCAAAGCCTCATTCAGTCATGGTGGGGGCAGGCTTTTCAGAGGTGGCTGAATCTAGAGTGTGCGGTGCTGGGATTAAGAGTATGTGATCAGTTCACTGATTGGTTTGGCTCCTCCCTGATTCCAGCAACCTGGATAGAGTATAAAAGGGAAGAAAAATTCTATTAAGTAAGAGCTGGGGATTTAGCTCAGTGGTGGAAGCACGAGTAATCTGAGTAATTCTTCTGAAGAAAACTATACAAAATGACAACCTTTGGTATGTTCCTACAACCTTGTTCTGAAAGCTTATATTGCTATTGTTCTGAACTCTCTGTTATTATTTATTTGTCTTTTTTTTCTTGTTCTTCTTGTGTTTTGTTTTGTTATTCTGCCTTACACAGAAAGGACAGATGTACATGTATAGGCTTATACATGCCTAGAACTACTCCAAAAGAGTTCACAAGAACTGATTTTATTAAAGGAGGTGCTATGAACAGCTACTGTAAAGAAAATGAGACATTATGGTAGCCATTGCTGATTTATTACAAACTATAAACCTTTTCTTCCTTAAGTTTAGGCACAGGGTATTTTATCTCAGCAACAAAAATAGTAACTAAGACACCATTTCAAGGTTAAAATTAACTTTCTGTTCTTTTCTCTGTTCTGCTTTTCTGAATCCACTGTGACTAAGGTCTTCCTAATTCTGTTGTATGCAGTTGAATTCTCAGTTTTCATTGAGTGATAAGCAGAAAACTTTCCAACATATCATCTGGCTCTGGATTCACATTCACTGCTCTTTTCCTAAATATATTTTTGTCTAGTGCACTGCATCAGAAATCTGAAGTCCATTTTATTATTGGTTCATCTTCTTTGGGCCATTTCCCTTATATATAAAAAAGATATTGAACTAATAAGATAACTTTAAAGTTTAGTAATTCAAAGTCATCCAGTACTCCCATTTCCACTCCTTTTTGTCCTAAGGAGCAATGGATAAGAAATACAGATTATTCAATGCATAGGTGAATATTTTCTCTATATAAAACATTATCAAATTACATGCAGCCTTCTTTTTGTAAAATCACATGCTTATTACTAAAATAAGTCCAGTTATTTCTGTTCTGGTATTATAAAATTAAAACTAAACCTATACTTTATCTTTAATAAACTTTCCAAATTTAAAAAATCTATTATCTGGTCATACTTTAATTATCACAGAATTATCCATTATATTTTACTTAACTTCTGTATCATGCTTCAATTTCAAGTTTTCTGTAAAAACTCCTTTGTTAATCCATTCTTGTTCATCCACTTTTTAGTGCATCAGTCTCATCAGGAGTATTGCTTTCTAATTTTTTCTTATAATTTCAGTATTTTTGGCATCATGTTTATCATAAGCATAATTATACTCAGTATAATCATTTGTCTAAAATGACTATAATGTTGATTACATGTCAATGGATTATTTAATATCTATTTTGAGGCTTTTGAAAAAGTTTAAAATTATCCCTGATTAAACCTGATGCTCTAAAAAAGTATTTGCCTATGCTTTCCTAGATTATGTATTCTAACATATAGATTACTAAGAGGAGAATTAAGTGGGTAAGTTTGTAGGGTAAAGAACAAATTAGATTTTGGCTGAGCTGTTTGCATTTTTATGAATCGCTACATTTCTTTTCTTTCCTTTTATTTTCTTTTATTTTACCTTAAAGAGGATAAAACCAAGGAAAATAAAACCAATCAAAACAAAACAATGTAAGTGATACAGGACTCAAAAATATTGCAAAATCAAAAATAATTACCATAAAGTCTTTTGTTGTCTTTAAAATAGTTGCAGATTCATTTGGACATAATAAAAATCAAACAGAACAAAATAGACTAGAAACAATAAAAACAAAACAATGAATGCAAGAAACGACTTCAAAACAAGACAATAGTAAATCCAAAATGGCTAGCATAATATATATCGCTATCTTTGAAATAGCTGCTCATGCCATCAGATATAACAAAATCAAACAAAACAGAACAGAATAAAACCCAACCCAAGTGAACAATGAAAATGCTGCAGTACTTCAAAACAAGACAATAGGGAATCAACAAAGGCTACCACTCTCAGAAGGAGATCCCCACTAGATTCCACACTGCATATTGCTATCCTCTGAATAGATGATCAAACCACTCTCCCTAGACCTGTAATGTCAGTGAAACACTACAGGCATCCACTTGCATTTCACTTCAATAGCTATCATCACAGTTTGTGTTTCTCTGCATCAGCTGGTCACTTATGGGGTGGTGGGGGGGTGGGACTGGTACAGCTTGTTTGCCATCCCACACACCAGAAGGGGCTGGGATCTGTCTGTCCCTTGCCGGCAACCCGTACATGGTGCTGGTTCACAGGAGTGGCATTGTTCTCTCCCCCTGCATTCTGCAACTGGTGCTGACTCATGGGGAAAGGCTTGGGTCTGGCTGCGCATGGTGCTGGTTCGCCAGGGCAGTGACTTGTTTCTTGGTGAGGCGTTGTTCTTTCCCCCCACAGTCCACAAATGGCACTGATTCATGAGTTGAATCTCTACATTTTATTCTCCTTTTATGTAAAATGCATAGTAATTGAACAAGTTCTGTACAGTTTTTGTGAAAATGATATGTAATAAAGCATATAAGCTACATAGAATACTGTAAAGGATACATATTTATTATTCTTAATTAGATGCTATTATTTTGCTTAGGTAAATCTGATATATCAATATGTTGATAATAAAATTTGCATTGTGAAAGGTCATTATATGTTATATATATCTTTTTAGTATCTTTAGGGATATAGAAAGAATATACTTATTATTAGAATCACAATACACATTAAATTATATGATTAAAGGAAACAATATTTCCAAGCAAAATATGTATATTTAAAAGATTCTCTTTGATATTTGGAAATGTTGTTGAGTCTTCAATTTGCATTTAAATTACAATGTGAAGCTAAATTCTTCAAGTTTTTGCTCTACTATTAAAAATTTCATCAAACAAAAATGTTTCATAGAAATACAAGAGGGCATGAAAGGGTAAATTTATTTCACGTGCAGTGCAAAAATA
>RJWT010033787.1:0-13861 GCA_004365215.1 Cuniculus paca
TTTCACTTTCACCATATGTATTGTGCATTTTGGATTCCACTAACTCCTTTAGCTTGTTATGCTAGAGAGATGACACAAAATTCACCCACCTGACTCTGAACCATCAATCAATATCATTGTCAATTTCTCCTTCATTTGAATTTGCCCAATAGATATAATAATTTTCATAAAAACTTGAAATATGTTGTTGAAACTACTTTGCATGTTGTAACTTTCACTATGTTTAAAGAGCAGAGCCATATTATTGGGGAAAAAATCATTATTTACTTGCTTGTTCCAATATTCTCTAACTACCCTGGAAACGAACAGTGCCAGCAAGAAGGTCAGGCTAAAGAGATTGAGCTTGCAGAAGTTGGGCTAAATGTATTCTTATGAACTAAAGCAAGAATTGAAATTGAAATCGACCTAGGAAATCAAAGCACCCCATGTCAGTCATATTTTGCTTATTGTAAGCTCAATGTGACAGCCAAACGATCAGATTAATTTCATAGATAACATTTAATTTGCATTTTATATTAAAATAGCATGGGTGAGCCAAGTAAGTCCTTTCTTGCTATGCTACTAAGAGAGTATGTGACTTTAAATATATTAATTTCACTGTACATTATTTCACTTTCTGATAGCTAAGGGAGTTGTTAAGAAAATCTAGACTCTGTATCAAATGATGTACAGAATTTAATAAAAGTTATGACAGTGAAATAGCTAAGAAATTAGGGTGCTCTGCAAAAGACAAAAAATCAAGTAAAGTGGGTAGTGTGATTTATTCTCATTAATTCAGAAAATAATGAAAATGAGGGAGTAAAGGGACTATAACTTTGAGTCAAACTGTCATGAGTTTAAACCTAACTCTGCCACTTCCCAACTTGTGATCTTGGGTTCCTTAAAATTCCTGAGGCACAGACACCTCATCTATAGAATAAAAGTGGGCTCCTTACCAAATTGAATTGCCGTGTATATTAAATTGAGGAGTGTGCATTTAACCGTTAATAGAGGATCAGATATATATATAATCAATTCATAATAAATGATTATTATTCCTATCTTATAAGGCTTAAGGCAGATTAGTGCTCTTTTAAAAATAACAAAGTATAGGGTTATCATTAAATTTTATTCCCATTGACTAGAAAACTTATCTTCTCAAGATTGTGTCATCCATTACTTTTAATCAAAGAATTCCGTGACATCTGAACCGAGGTATAACTAGAATAGAACTGAAAATTGTTACATAAGTAATATCATATTGATTAGTTTGATTAGAATTTAATTTCTATATTTGATTGTGATAAATTTAAAGAAACACAGATATTCAAATAGCAGCATAAAAAATACTTGCCTACTAACCACCAAAATCTGCACTAAATATTTTAATATATTTGCTTTACCACATTTCTTTCTACCCATTTCTCTCTCCATCCATCTTTATTGCTAAATTAAAGTGCATTATTTTTATTAAAATTTCAAGAATAAAAACAATAAGAATTAGAAATATACTTCTCCCTACAGCGAGGCCAAAAGAAATGGTGACTTTCAAACCCACTTTAAAAAAAATGATGCTCCATGTTTTATAAAATTTGTAAATTACATTCTTTCTTTGACAACTACAATTTTATTATAACTGTCTTTCACATGAAGAATAGTTAGAATCGCAGAACTTTTTTGCAAAATTAGAGGGTTTAGTAGTCACAGCACAATACCCATATGTGATTTATTTTTCTATCTTGGGACTAAAGCTAATGAATTACACATCTCTGTATTCTATAAAAATTGTCTCCAAAATATTTTCACATAAATTGAAAATATCATCTTTCAAATGCCATACTTTGATACTTACGTAATTCAAATATTAGGTGAAAACATCTTCTGGGGAAAGCCTTTCTCTGCCAAGTTAAAGTCCAAAGGCATCTTTTGGTTCGATTATCCTATTTTAACCAAGTAAAATGAGCATTCTTAATGAAAATTCCTATGGTCATTTTGTTAGATACAGAATTGACCATGGTATTCTTAACATTTCAGCTGGTTGTATCTAAAAACCCACTTTGCAGCACCTTGGCAATCCTTCTAGGAGTGAGACGCCCAAGGGCATCTTTCATTTCAGTTAAAATTTATCTTCGTGCACACCCTGTTCTCTACAGTATTTCTGTGCCAACTGTACCCTCTGTAAGTAAAATCCTCTGGGATCTGAGCTTTTTCTCCAGCTAGTCTCAGTTTCATAGAACGCATTCTTCTTTCATTACAGGGCCATTAAGACTGACACTTGTTAGTGCCTTGCTCCCTCTGAAGACTCTGCTCTGCAAAGAGCAGCCTCTGTTTCTCCAGAAAATGCTGACCCAGCCTCCCCACCATCACCCTGGAACATCTCCTTCAGTGGGAATTGGTCTATTGTAGTAGAAATAATACAGGTTTTTGAGTCAGTTATGCAAAAATGTTCACCCGGTTCTTATACGATGCTAGGCTCTGCTCAAGGAGCTGGTGTCACAGCAGTGTAAGGTGTGTGCTTGTCCCTGTATAGTGCGCTTTCATTCAAGTGTGAGAGACAATAATTATAATAAGAAAAAGATGAATGAAATGTCTAGGGAACACTAAAAACCTCCAAACAAGGGTGTAAACAATGATTAGGATAATCTCTAGTACTGATAAATGCAATGAAGAAGATAAAGCCTGATCATGGAGGGAGGGCTTCAGCACAGCAGGGGATGCGACCCATCTGGAGAGCTAGCATCTGAAGTTTTAGCTGGGAGATGAGAAGAATGCAGCTGTGAAATGTACTTATCAAGCAGTTAAGGCAGGGATAACTGCTAGCATACTATTGTTAGGAAGGTGACAAAGGTTCCAGTCCAAAGAGTGATGAGATTGACCTTCACCAGGACCAGTGAAGTCTGGTCCACTGGATAGTAAGCAGAAGGAAAGACAGGTGTAGGTGCTGACTCTGGTGGTGAAAAGGATGGGATTGTGTAACAGGAAAGGAGTTCTGGGTGAAGCATGAAGTGTAGTCAACATGTGATAAGAGAATGAAGGTACTGAAAAAGGAGAGAAGTGACCAGATCAGTGTGTAGGAGGGAATGACTGTTGAATACCTGTTTTGTATCCTTGGTCTTCAGTTGGAGTATATCCTGGCTGAGGTATCCAGCTGTAACTCCTACCAGGCCGTTTTCAGCTCTTCTGTCAAAGGCATGGAGTGAGTAAATATTTCTAGGGAAATTCTAGGACAGTATGACTGTGAGAAAGAGAACCTACTGGAGCAAAGGGTGTCTGTGACAAAATGATTGTTGAACTGGATCATGGGAGCTAAGCTTGGTAAAGAAGGGAGGATGGGTAGGTTTAAAGTAGTAAATGGTAAAACATGATAGAGCAAATGAACCAGAGGGTTCAATGTGGATAGAGATTCGATAAAAGGTAAGAAATACACTGTTAGCAGAAATGAGTGTAATGTTCAACTACAAGACATTTAGAATGGAGGAGTTTTTAGATAGCTATGAAGCAGAATTTAAAGAATAATTCCTCTCAAATTCCCCCATCCTCACCCTATAGTTATAACTTCATGTTCTGGTACATAGAAGATTGGCAGCTATGTTCTGTAAATAGAACTTACATCTTGTTCTCACAGGATTCATAAGGCTCTGTCTTCTTTCAAGGCTAAGTTATTAATTGCTTTGCCTTGTTTCTGTACCCTCACTTGCCTCCCATTCCGGTTTCTAAAGACCAACCTCCTCAGCCAACTGTATAAAACTAGAATTTTCCTTTGTTCTAATACCCAGCCCTTTGGATGTGAGGTTGCCTGGGTCGATGTGCATCTAAAATCCTGGAAATAAATCCTTTTTTCCTCATTGGTCCGTCTGATCTGTTGGATTCTGCAACAGCAATAGGAATAACAATAATAATAACAATAGTAACTATTACTGAGTACTTACGTACAGGTGCTTACTAGGAGGTTTATACTTAGGAGTTCATTTAAAGTCTATTGCAGCTCTCTGAGTTAGGAATCACAGTTACATCCATTTCACAGAAGGAATTGTAGAACAAGATATTGAACAAAATGTTCCAGTCCAATAGATAGAATGTAGCTGGGCTACTTTTTGAAATGATAAGTTAACTAAGGTGTGACAATATGAGTAAATGACTATTAGAGTCAGGATTTGAAAAGGAATATGTTTAATACAAGACATATAATTTATAGGATTATTTTATAATAGTCACCCAAAAAGTCAAATGCAGAGAAGTACAAGAAATCCATCCACAACCTAGAAACCAAAGAATCCATCTAAAATCCTGGATCCTACAGCAATGTCCCGCACAAGTCCAGCTGAAGACCTAGAGCCACAGCAACATCCCCCATGAGTCCAGTTGGAGACCTAGACCCCACAACATCTTATGCAAGTCTGTATCAAGAATCTGCACTGGAAAGGCCCAAACCTCAGTGGTAGAAGTTAGAAAGTCAGCACCTCAAGTCAGGAGATGATGTCCAAAGTGAAAGCAAAGACTGGAGCTTCTCCAAAGAACAGAAGCAAGTCAGTCCTTCATATTTTTACTTTATACCCTCCAGGCAATGAGCCACCCTAGGGTTGGTCTTCCACACCTTAGGGTGTAGAATTGTTGAGCCAGTTCAGTTACACTTCTCAATTTGACACAATCAGTCAACCATTACAATCCACCTTTATCAATTTGGCAACAAGGCATATTTCTTTAAATCAGTCTCCAGATACAAAGATACTTTCATAATTACACCTAACAAGTTATAAATATCCTGTGTATAAGTGGAAATGCAGTAATTCCCTACCTGGAATAAAGGTAAATTTTCTTTGGGTAATGCTTACTTTCATCATTTGGTAATTTGAATATTATAACACAAGTTTAACAAGCCTTAGGAACCAGTATTAGGTCTATCAACGTTTTATTACATTAGAAACATATCAAGAGAGACATAGTACAATTACAGTCCTCTTTTCTGTAGCTGATCGCAAGGTCTTAGCTGGTATTTAGAACTACCTTCTTCTACTACCCACTCTGTATTCCCTTGGGACATAGACCAAGAAACAAGCGGAGAATTCATTCATGTAGATCTCAGTCAGCAAGAATTATGGGAGGAACAGTAGCAGCAGAAAGAAAGACAGCCAGGCGCTAACGTTCATTAATACTGACACCAATTAACTGGGATATCGACAAATCATAACACCTAGGGAATAATGAATGGCGACGTCTGATCATCCAAGATTCAAGGGACCTGGGTGCTTTGAAGGTCAAATGGTAAGCACATTAGAAGTAGCAATAAGGAGCAAGTGACGCCTGTCCTATCTCTAAGGCCTAAGACTGGGAGTACGAGCAGCTTCCTTCCGAAAAGGGTCATGGAGGAAGCAGCATTTTCAGGGACAGCAATGTTTTGGCTAGTGCAAGGAAGTGAAGGACTGTTCAAAGAAGAGTTGGAGGATATTGAGGGCTTCCAAAGGGCACCATAGAAAAATTAGGGAGAGTGGTTGATGGGGTCAGATTGGAGGAAGGATAGGTGTGTGTGGATGGACAAATGGAGATGTCTATGTAACGGTATGGAGGATCTGAAGCTTGGACTTCTAACAGAGTAGAGGAGAATGAAGCTGGAGATGTACTGCAGAAGGACAGAGCCATGTGAATGAAGATAAAGCACATGTGTCTTTCTTATGGCTGGCATTTGAAGTGTGAGGCTTAGCTCCACGCTAGATCAAGTGGTTGACTTTTACCAGAACATTTAAATCTCTTTCTTAAACTGCATAATAATTTGATTCAACAGAAGAATTAGGAATATGTATTTTATTGTTACTATGATTATTATACGTTATTGGAATATATAAATAATTTTATATATTATTATATTATATTATTTATTATTATATTATATATATCAGCAGAGATTAGGTACACTAAAAGAATTAACTGTAATTGCCATTGCACAATGATGAGGAATTATGACATAATAGTCTCAAAAACCATCACTTTATTCTCACTTTCTGGCATTTTTTTGCTATTATGTCCAACTTTGTGGAATTATGTTGAGCCACTAGTTGGAGATGGAATAGCCTGAGAAAATAGTTCAGGAAAATTTGTGTAGTTGAGCAGTAAGAGTATGGAAATTACAAATAAAGTTGCTATGAGAAAATGGTAGGCCATTCTGAAAGACAGGAAGCCTGACAAATAAATCTAGAAAAGCCCTTATTCTGGAATCACAAGGAGCAGTATATCAAAAGCATCTACACCAAACGTATGGTTTCTGGCATAGTATTCTGAATCCCTCAGCTACAGAGATGCTCAGAAAGACAACTAAATGACAAATATATATATATATATATATATATATATATATATATATATATATATCTGAAGAACGAGCTACCTTCCTGTTGCCATGGTCTTGTTTTTTCACCTGTCCCTGATGGGAATAGTTATAGACCAAACTGGAAGATGGCCTTTAGCCTCCTGCACCCTTGTCCTCTCTGACACATGCATGTTTTATGTTCAAAACATTAATTACAAGTCAAAGAAAAAGTAATTTTCCCTTTAGGAGATTATTGGTACTTTTGCTAGTCTTACATAGCAATTTTTCTTTTGCTTTTGTATTACTTAAATATCTCATTAAGCATGATGCTGATAACAATAGAAGTAGAGGTAACAAGATATATAGGCTTTATAAGGGAGAATACCATGGTTTCAATTCTGTCTTGGAGATTGTTGTATTTAGAAAAGTTTTTAACCCTTATGAACTTCAATTCTTGTAACAAGGGAGTATGCACATACCTGAAAACCTGTTGTGAACATTAATAGATTAAGAATAAGGGAATATCTCAAAATTTCCCAGCACATAACAGATATTTAAAAATGTTTACTATTTATACACACACTTACGGGCAAATAAATTCTGTCACCCCATGGTATCGGTGGGACTGGTTCCAGAATCCACCACAGAACCAAAGGTCCTTGGATACTCTAGCCCTTTATGTAAAATTGTCCAGTTTTTACATATCATTTATACACATTCTCCTATGTACTAGATTAGTAGATTAAATAATTAGATTAAATAATTATTAGATTAATTATAGATTCTAACATTGAAAATGCAACATAAATAGTAGCTGATTAACTATTAGATTAAATAATTACTAGATTAGCTATAGATTCTAACATTGAAAATGCAACAAATAGTAGCTGATTAATTATTAGATTAAATAATTACTAGATTAATTATAGATTCTAACATTGAAAATGCAACATAAATAGTAGCTGCACTGCTTTGGGAATTATAACAAATAAAATGTTTGTGCATGTTTGGTACAGAAGGGAATTTTTTCAGATGTTTTTTACAGTGTGATGGTTGAAGAAGCCACAGATGCACAGGGCTGACTGCACACGTAATATTGAAAAATAAATCTGTGGGTTCTGTGGATGAGCAACCCTCAAACGTACAGGCTTGTCTGACACAGGATCCTGAAACATAAATTGTGGAATGTAAAAATGCACTGGTAATCACAGATCATTGAATCTCAATGATTTCTGAGCAGCCTGGATGATAACAGTAGTACACACACAGTTTACTTTGTATATACATCAATGTATACGGTGGGAATAAAAGTAGGAAAATATACACACATGCCAAAAAAGCAAGAAAAAAGTTAGTATGAAAAACATGTAAATGCAACCAAATACCCCAGTAAGTAAGGAGAAGGGTAGAAAAACATTAGAATCTAGGACTCAGGAAAGTTCATGGAAAAGCAGCATTAACGGTAACAGAAAAGAAGGAAGGAAATGCATATTTCAGAAAGATAAGACCACAAAACAGCCTGGCACAATGAGAGAAGGAAGCACGTCTAAAGAAATGAAATAAAGCCAGTGAGCATGGGACCCATGAAACAAAAACTATTGGAACAAAAAATTTGGATAAGAATAAGAAAATCAGTAGAAGTTATTAAGAACAAACTTTAAAAGCTTGTATTATTAACACAATAAACCATCTTAAAGTGGAAATTAACAGATATTTTTAAAAACTGTCAACATTTTTTAATAGAAAAGAAGTACTTAGAGTCCCACTGATATTTTACCTAGTAAGAAAAGTTGGGGCAGTGCTGTCACCCACAAATACTGTTACTATTTGGTATTTGAGTTTTTTGAGGTCAGAATTCCATCAAACTTTAAATTTCAGTTTAGATAATTAGGCTGTAGTTAAAGTATTATGAATTTGTTTAGGGTATGTTTCTATGTTTTTGTTTAACTGTGCTGCCTATGATTTCAAAAGTTCTTGATTTCCAAGAGGAGATACCAGTACACTTTCCTTATTTTGGCCTTTCCTGAGTTTATCTCTCTTCATGGATATAAATCTGCCACAGGGTCAAGCATGTCAGAAGATACTTGCATCCCTTTTTTCTCTCTCTCTCTGTTCTGTCCCTGTCTCTGTCTCTCTCGCTCTCTCCCACCCTCTCTCTCTCTGTAATATTTAACCCCTGGACTTGGTTAAATCACTACATGAACTTACTGTGGTCACAATGTGGAAATAGATGGCTGCGATGAAGGACGGCATGTTGACACTTTTTATATAGTGTCACAAAGTACTTTGACTAAGGGTTGATTTTCAAGAGGACGTTCATCCCAGACTGTAATCATCGGTCATCTTTCAAGTCCAAGCTTAAACACCACTCCATCCAGAAAGGTTTTTCTGAACCCCCTCATCTAGTTGGGACCACTGTTTTATTCTTCCTTAACATCCTATTTTGTAATGCACATTATTTTTATAACAATGTGCTCAGTATAGAACTTCCCAGCCGAACTACTGTATAAGGTGCATAATAAAGATTATGTGACTTGTTCAAGGCTGAAAGTCTAGCACCTACACCTCAGCCCACCCAGATGACCTGCACTTAGTAACTATTGTTTTAATGCATGAATTAGTAAATGAATAAGTGAATACATGTATAGAATACAAAGACAGATTTGAAAGTGGTATGAATCACAAGGAAAATGATCACTGACCTTTTAGTCACTTGTACTAGCTGTGCTGTGAGGCTGATAAGGTAGGCAATGTATGTCAGTGTTTCACACAGAGACATGTAAAATCAACCCATTATAGGCTGGGTGTTTAACTCGGTGGTGTAAGTGCCTGCCTGGAAAGCACAAGGTCGTGAGTTTGATTCCCCATACAAAAACAAAAAATCAACCCATTACAGACCTCCTGTTTTTGCTACAAGGAAAATGCTCATTTCACTGAATTCATGTTAGTTCATTAGGATGTATTATGACTGTAAAATATGTATTTTAATTGGGTTTCCATCCTACACCTCTATCACATCAGTTCCTCATAATTGGTTTCTTACATCCTAGATTTAGGCTGATGTCAAGTATGGTATGTTGGCTTCCCACCAGCACATAAAGAAGAACAGGCTGAACTCTCAGAAATCTTGAAGGATCATGAGAATATTTCAGGTTTGTATAAAGAACCAAATTGTAGCAGACTTGGATGAAACCAGAGTTTATTCAGTGAAAGGTCTTTGAATACAAATGGAGAGGAAACTTAAAGGATCGACAAGAATTACTGCCAACAAATCTTGGCGAATGAAAGAATTTTCAGTCACAAATAAAGATCTGATTTTCTGGGGAAAATCATCAACTGGCCCCCTCAATGCCTATGGGACAAAGTCTCTAGCACAGTGCTCAAGGTCCCTAGATGCCAGTGTTCCTAGATGCCACTTCCCCCTTCTCATAGTCACTCCCTCACATCCTGCAGTCAGACCACAGCAGATTAACTCAACATGCACTTACTTTTCCATCCAGGATCTCTGCAAGACTGCTTCATTCTTCTCCAGAGGGAGGTTATACTTGATCAGTGAATGCTAGATGAATTTATCACACAGAAGCCCATTAATATGTGTAAAAGTTACTAAAAAATAAAATAATGATAAATTTAAAAAGAATTTTCTTTTTGTAGCATCCCGTTCTCCAGAGAAATTCATACTTATCTTTTAAGATCCACAAGTGCCGAAGGAATGATCAATATAGACTTATTCTAGGGGGAACTTTAAATTGGCTATAAAGGATATGACGCATTGTCCGAGAGGACAAGGCACCTTAGGTGAATAATCAGCAAACAAGAATCAATAAGCATCATAAAGAAGAAAAGAAAAAATGTGGGAGAGAGGACACTGAATGGTCAACTAAAGAGAAATTCTAGTTTCATAGTACAGTTTCTTAACACATTGACAAAGGGAAGGAAGGAAGGAGGAAGGAAGGAAGGAAGGAAGGAAGGAAGGAGGGAAGGGAAGGGAAGGGAAGGGAAGGGAAGGGAAGGGAAGGGAAGGGAAGGGAAGGAAAGGAGGAAGGAGGAAAGAAGAAAGAAAGGAAGAAAGAAAGAAAAAAGAAAGAAAGACAGACAGACTAAACCTACCATGTCATGACAGACCCTAAATATAGATCTTTATTGGCCTCTAAATGTTGGTTTGGAAAATCTTAAGCAACTTACTGCTATAACCAATAGACTCACAGTAAAAGTAATTTGCCCCTTATTCCCTGGAAATTCATTGCTAACTTTCTAGGATGAAGATAATTAATAATAACATAAAACCACCAAGTACATAAAATTTCTGAATATAAATCCAAAACCTCCAAATCACCCCACAGAAACACATAACAAGAAGTTTAACAGATGAGTGCCATCTGTGTGCCCTCCTTTTTCTCTCTAGCTTATTGCAGAAACATCCAATTTCATCCCTTTTGTGGATGAAAGTGGTCCATCCAAGCCTCAAGCTGTGGATTGAAACTCTTTGGTGAAAATCTCACAGAGGGTGACATGTGACATGGACAGCTAGGCAGACATTCAAATCATCGTGTAGCTGCAGATTACCCCTCCCTCTACCTGCTATGTCACCAAGGCTAAAATGAATTGTGATCCGGGGATTAGAAAATGCCTAAGTGAAAGCAGCCGAAGTAATTTCCAGGAGAAGGAAGTTATCTGGGGGAAAGTTTTTCTTCTTTTTTTGGGAAATTTTTTCTATCTTAGAACAGACATACGAGAAAAAAAATGTATCCTCGCTTGATGTGTGGATAAAACGAACAGAGGGCAGAGATGACTTTTTAAAAGTCAGAATTTTCATTCCACTCCTTCCCAGACTAAAAACATTGATCATGAAGGCACCAGCCTTAGTGTGCTGAACTTGAGTTTAAAATAAACAGCTATCTGTCTCCTCTCTATCTCCCTTTTTACCCTTCCTACTGAGCAAAGTTGAGTAGCACATTCTTTTCCACTAAGCCAGAAGCAACAGAACACAGAAAGTCTACTCACGGTTTTAAAATAAATTACTGGGTACAAAACTAACATTAACAGTCCCATAGCCCAGCCAACCAATCAAATGTTTTGGATGATTAAAATGCAGGCACAGCCCCAAATCCCAGATTTTAAAAGAAATAATATTTAGATGCTATTAGAATTTCCATTTCACAAAGTAAATCCAGTATGCATGCTTTTATCTTCAACCACTGGAGTTTTTCTCAATAGCTTTTACTCCATTTCTGTGCGGTCAGGCTCTCTTCATTTTCCTCCACTCTGGAGTGTTGTCTCCACTCTTTCTTCACTTTCATTTTTAATCTGATTCAACAATGGCTGTCTTCTTTGAACCTCATCTGATTTGAATGTCAACACGTTTCATTCTCTAGTCCCATGCCATTGAACTGCCTCGCTGCTTCCTCCCGCATTTCATACTTTTCTGTCCCACACCGATCCTCTTCCACATCTCCAGGGCTGACCCTTCTGTATACTCTTGCTGATTGTCTTCTTGGACCATCAAGTCTGAGAGGCCCTCTTGTGCTGATCTCTTCCCTCAGAAGTCTTCTGTACAAAGGAATGGCTCCAATCACTCCTTGTTCACTCATCTTGCCGTTGTTATCTAATGCTTTCTCTCATATTTTACTCAGTATCACATTTTCTTATTTTCGTCATTTTGTGCTTATATGTTTGTCAAACTAATGACCACTGAAAGACCCTATTGATTTTAAAGTAGTTTCTCATCTAATTATACAGTCTACATTTTGAATACAAATCAATTGGTTGAATCTGGTTCAGTTCAAACCTATAAACAAAACCTTTACATTCCATTACTCTAGAGTTTTACTGAACAACACTAACTTTTCCACCTGCCTTTTCCTAACATTCACTAAAAAAAGTTCCCATTGAGATAGATCAAGTTTAAAAGCGAGCACAACAATGTACAATGGGAATATTGAGGATGAGATGAATTCTCACATTCAATGTCCCAAAATAAATTAGTTCATAATTGTTGAGAGATAACAACAAATCCTAGTCAATGAACTATTTCTCAAGTTCCAATCCTTTGGAGTAAAGATTCTGACTTCCAATAGCTCAAAGGTCATTTCTTTGACTGCGTACCCTGACTTCACTCCTTCTGCCTCTATGTTCTTCCTTCCTCTGGCCTGAAACCCTCTTTCCTTCAATTATTAATGCCCTGATCAGTAGACTTCTGTGCATGGAACTCTTTGCTATTTGTTCAGGGACTCTGCATCCAGCAGTCAGATAGATCAGAACCCCTCAGACATGAATGTCAGGCACAAGGGCTTTTTGAGGGACTATTTTCAGTTTATAAATGAAACAAAGTCAAGCATGATGCCAACAGATACTAAGTTTAATACCTCTGTGAACTTACTTTGATAATTTTGATGAAGGAGAATCTATTGAATTTAGGTTTTTTCAAATTGTCTTTGCATAATTTGCATGATGTCAAATAATTGTGATAATACCAACTTGACTTTGGTTGGTAGGCAGAGTAATATGTTGCATGCAGCAAGATTTTGGTTTAGAAACTAATCTTGTGGCTATTCTTCAGATCATATCAGTTTATCCATTTGCAGTCTGCACTCTTTCATCCATATCCCTGTATTGTTTTGAAGTCATTGTGATTTCCCATTATTCCTCCTCGTTTGTTAATTCTTCTGGAGAATTGAAGGAAGAGATAGCATCTTCACTATTATTCACAGGCTCTTAACATTTTCAAAAACCCATAAAGGAGTTCTGTACAAGCTGCTATGTAGTCATACTTCTCTCTTTCCAAGCTTGCTTTCGTATACCCTTCCAGATCCCAAGCAGGCTCTGACTCTATATCTTCTCCAGGAATTTTCAGGTCAAATAAAAGATGAATGGTTACTCACTGTCATGCAATTCATCCTGTTTCAATGTGTGCTAGATTTTCATCTTTTAACTGAATAAAATGCTATTTTGCTTATAGATAATTTAAATGCAGTATTTAATTATTTTGCTTAGTGATCTGTTCATAGAGCTGATGAGGATCTTGTCTGGTTCAACATCAGCTCCCTGTCTTAGGTCATGGACACTCCATAGAGGAAGGGATTCTATAACAAACCTTGAAAACCAGTTATGTGACATGCATTGTGCTTGCTATTTTTATATGCAGTCTGACCTTAGTTTTCATTGAATGGTACTATGTTCATTTTTATTTGCCCTGTACAATGTCTAGTAAATCACAATGGACAGATGTATATTCAATCTTCCTTTGGGGTATGGTCAGGATGGTGATATCCTTTATTAAAACAAAATAAAAAACTACTAACAGCAGCAGCCAAAACAAAGCCACAGATCACGCCTCCCAGACTGGAAGAATATCTTTCCAAAGAAAAAAGAGAAGTCTTTTTCCAAGGGTTAGGGAAGTGAGTGTCCTTTGGGCACATTATTTTCTTGTGACATAAGTAAATCTGACAGAAGCACTTGGCCTTCATGTTGATTTGTACTCCTCACTATCTTAAGTAAAAGACTAAAAGGAGGATGAGCAGAGCAATAGACCTTGGTTCCCCAGAGGCCAGGTACCCTCAAGTCCTCTGCCTTCCTGTTTCA
>RJWT010033788.1:0-13827 GCA_004365215.1 Cuniculus paca
CTACTACAAGTTTTTAATTCTCTAATCTTTGTGTTATGGTTTGTACACTGTGTCAACTTGAGAAGTCTAGATGCTTAATTGAGAAACTCAGCAGCACTACATCCTGGGGTGTAGAGAACAAGCAGTTATGTTCTAGGATGTTGCTCACTGTGTCAGTTTGAGAAGGTCAGAAGTTTAAGTGATTCAGCATGGGGCCAGGGTCCCTAGTTTGTAACATCCTCAGTTTGTAACACCCTCATCCTGTGCAAGAGGAGGGCAGGCAGATGGTGTGAGTGCTACATCCACCCTAGGGAAGTAACCTGGATACAGTAAAAGACAAAGAAGGAGGGACTGGGGGTTGCTTCTTCAGAGGAACTCCAGTCTTCGCTTTCAGCTTGGACGTCATCTCTTGGCTTCTGACACAGACTGTTCAGCTTCTTCCTGGGACTCTTCAGCCTTCGTCGTAGACTCTTCAGCGTTCCATCGTAGACCCATCAGCCTTCTGACATGGACTTGCACAGGACACTGCAGTAAGCTCCAGCCCTCGGGCTGGACCCCCTTTAACCTCTAGCACGCAGACAGCCTCTGAACGCTCCCTCCTTCAAATTTGTGGCTGACCATTGTAAGCCAATCTTGTAATTTCTTATACAGTTGTCTATCTTGTGTTATATCTGTTTCTCTAGTAAACCTTGACTGATACACTTTGGTTTTGTTCAGTGTCTAATTTTCTCTGTGTTTTCTAGTAGCTTTTTTTTTTTATCTTGGAAATCTTAGTTTTCTGGTCTAAACTTTTTACCACAGTATACTTTTATTTTTCATATGTATGATTGGTGTAGTGTCTTTCCTCTAACTTCTTGAACACATCAAATACAGTCATATTGATTGCTTTAATGTCCTTGTGAACTAATTCTGCCATCTATATCACTTCATTATTTTGATTGAACATTTCTCTTTGTTATGGATTATAGATAAGTGGTTATTTGCCTTATAACTTTTAGAAGATGCCAGACAGCATCAGTTTTCCATTACTAAGATCTATTTTTGACCATAGAAATACATTGGAAATTTTTTTTCTTGGAGATACAGTTAAATTACTTAGAATCCATTTGAATCTTCAGGAGTTCTTGTTAAGCTTTGCTGGGTGATATCTACAGCTGATTTTACCTTATTGCTAAGACAAATTTCTTCTGAATGCCAGTGCCCTGTGTATTACGAGATACCTTTGTCAATCTAGGCAGCATCTGAAGGATGACTGAGGCTGGAGAATGTGCTTCTAAACTGTTTCATGATAGAGAGTTTCTTTTGGTAAACGTTTCAGTCCCTCCCTAACCATTGGCCAGGGCCTCACTTTCTCACTACTTAGGTAGTTCACAAGTTTCACAGAATGATCTCACTTCAAGGCAAACAGCTTCTTTGAAGTGGAAATTTGAAAGGACAGTGGACACAGTGGAGAGAGACAGAAAGAGAGAGAGAGAGAACTATGAAAACTAGGGAAGTCATACTTCATTTCTGCCAGTCTCATCCTTAAAAGCAAGCCACTAAATATAGCCCACACACAAGGGGCAGGAAATTAGACTCCGTAAGAGGGACATAGCATGTGTCCCCTATTTAGAGCCTCTCCACTCAAGTTATGTATATTTTTATCACATGAAAAATTCACTTACCTTTTCCAGGACTACCATGTTTTTATACCTCTATACCCTTAGCCCACACTCCAAATGGAGTCCAACTGGAATCTAAATTAGGTCCAGGAATGGGAAAGACCAACTTTAACAGAATTGCTTAAGTAAAGCATAAAGTTAATCAAGCATAGCTTCTTTTGTTTTGAAAATCTATGAATTTGAGAAGACTAATTATTTGACCCTCCAAATACAGCAGTTAGTGATAGAATGGAAAATTAGGTGCAACCAAAGGAGTATCTAAAACCTTGTAGATTGGAGGCCAGGGATTTAGCTCAGTGGCATAAAAGCCTGCCTGGCAAGCAAGAGGTTGTGAGTCCAATCACCAGTACCAAAATAAATAGATAAATAAATAAATAAATAAATAATAAAAATTAAAAAATAAAACCTTGTAGACCTATTTTGTAAGACATGGGGTGTCTGTATGTTACTCTGGCTCGTCTCAAACTTCTTGTCTAAAGGAACCCTCTGCCCCTCTGCCTTAACTTTCCAAGTGACTGTAACTACATATGTATAACACTAAACCTGGCTAACATAAGTTAAAATTACTATACTCTTAACAATAATTAGTTGCTGATGTTTACAATAACTCTTTATTTTTTGTCTCTTTTCCCCCTTCCAGTTCACAGGATAAAAATAGCAAGTTTTTGGATTGTGACACAGCTAATGAAGCACTGTGTCCATCATAAGGTTTTTACTCTTGAGATTCTTCTTGAGACTTTTCCACAGGCTCCAGAAATTTTTTTCCTGAAAAGCCTTTCTTACTCCCTTTTCCTTTCAAAACTGCGATAAGAATAATCAGGATTTAGTCATTACATCTCTTTTTCTCACTACTATTGCCTCAAACAGCAATGGGCACAGCTCCCTCAGCTTTATCTCTCTGGGACCTCCATCTTTTCCTTCTGGCACATGCTGTCCAGGACCACCTAGAAGCTTGTGCTTTCTGCTTTCAACAGGGCTGTCAGCAGCTTTGGTCTGGATTTAACTTGACTTTCTATTTTGTTACATTTTGGATGCAGGAGACTCTGTGATGTAATTTGACTTCTTGAATTTGCTAGAGGATTTCATGGATTTTAAGTGAGAAAATATGGACCTGGATCAGGACCTGCACTTTGTTTTGTGATCCCTTTATAGTGCTATTGACAGATTGTTTCCTGGAGAATGAAACTCCTTTTGAAAGTATGTGTCAAATGAAGAAAGTACCATATAAAACATATATTTTATTTCTATCTGGAATGGGTACTCACATACATTGATTTTAGCCTTAAAGTATTCTAAGCTTTCTGCTTCGATATTTACAAACATGAGATTGAAGTTATAAAAAGTTATGGTTGAAACAGAATGAATTCCAGTCATTACATATACCATTGGCACCACAGTACTTGTAATTTAGCCTTCTTAGGAAACATCAGATATGTTTGTGCAGGTGTCAGATACATACCTGAATTTTTCTCATATTTTCATCACTCAAAGCCAATAATGAAGTGTTGCTCTAAGATTCTATTTTTAAATTACAGAGATAACATTCAAGCTCATTATTTTTCTGAAATGTGACATATTTTGACTTTTTTGTTTCTAGTGATTATATTATTTTATGTTATGATCAACATCTTGATAGTGAGCAGTTAAAATTAGGGCCACAATTTGGATTGCAAATTATAGCCAATAATATTAGGATACTATGTTGATTTTATCTTATTGCTTTTCTTTACAGTACTTATTACAGTCATATAAAATTCTATCACTTGTTTGACCAAGTTAGAAAGATATTTTTAATCGAGAGAGTTATGAGGTATTTTAGTGTCCCAATGTCAAACAATCTGTTCAAAGTAATTTGGGCTAAGAACTGAGACTTTATGACTTTTGCAACAGATTTTACTTTCTCACATTTACCACATCCTTGTTTCATACACTTTATTCTATACACATATATGACGAATTACACTTAGCTATGTTAATATTTACATGTATACATTTTTCTATGAAGATGGACATAATTTTTCTTACAATGAAATTTGATTTTGAGAATTAGTGACAGTTGATAACAAGAAAATTTGTACTTCTAACTAGCTATTGACTTTAAAATCTCTCAAGTAATACTTTGTAACTACAGTCATTCATTTAAGTTAGAAATAGAAAAAATTAAGACAATGTATATTTCACCCAGTGATATATCAGTGACACGATATATCCCCTGCTTTGAGTCAATTACTCCCAAATAATGAAAAAAAAATTTCTATATATAGTTTTGCCTACATTAATGTTTAAAATATAGAGAGAATGATATGGCTTGAAAACCGACAAGATTTTAAAACATACAAAATATTAAGTGATATCACATAATATCTTGGTACATCAGGGTACCATTTGCTAAGTCAGTCTTACGGTAGACCTATAATCATGAATGTTGAAGAGCTTTCAGTGTTAACAAACAGCCCACTATAGCACAAGTGCCATAGCTCTGCCACCACTGTAGTAGAAAATGCAAGGGTTCCATAATGATAATGTGAAAGGTAACACTATATTAATTTAGTTTGAAAATAAATATTTTTAAACCAGTGTCTTTGTGGTTTTAGGAAAGAGACAAAGGAAATATTCCTTTTAACCAAGGACAGTATACTTTGGGAGTATTTGATACTTCTACTTTTTCTCAGTGTGAAACTAAAATGACATTCACAAATCAATTAGGATTAGGAAGTAAGGGACTACAAATCCTAGGATAAGGTACCTAAGTTTGCACACTTTATAAATGAATTCAATTTCCCCGTCTCACTGAAGAAGGGTGGGACAATAGCCTCAAGGAGTTTAGAACAAAGTAATAGTCTCTGTAGAGGCAGAAACGCCCAGACAATTCTACTAAAAATATTTATTTTAGAATTTAAGAATCATACTAGAAAACTCTAAGCCTATATGCAATAAATAAATGAATAAGTAAAATTATTTTCAGACTACACAATTATCTAAAATTCTAAGGAAACTTTTCAGCAAATAAATTAGTTTAATTCTGATGTATAAGAATCATGTTGCACTTCTATAAAATAACTGCAAACAAAAATTGAAATTAGAAAAGTAATAACATTTATATTAATATAAATATATGAAATACTTAAAATGTTTAAATATCTGCAAGAACTTTGCACTATTCTTTACAATATTTACAGAGAAAAAGTTATGGAAGATCTAAATAAATTGTGAAAGAAACACTTAATTTTTTTTATTATAGCCATTTCCCACCAACGAATTTATGGAATCTGTACAATTTCAATCAAAATCTGAGATAGTGTCTTTAGATCATAAAGCTCATATGAAAATAAAAATGAACAAGCATAGTCTGTTTTTCAAAATAAAAAATGAAGTTGAAATACTTGTTTAATTCAAAGACTTACTGTTAAACTGCAGTAATTGAGCCAAGATGCTAAGGACTGATCAGACCCCTGGATACCTGAGGGACTAATGGCTGGCAAAAAAGAAAGATAAAAAACAAAATTTAGGGTACAATGGGGACTAGGAGGAACTTGCCTCTGTTGGACAAGCACAACAATCTCAAAGCTGACCCACTTCTATTACTAAGCAAGAAGCACAGGGGAATCGGTAGATAAGAATAAATTAATGAGGAACCTGATTTTCTCTATACCCAGACACCTGTATTTTGTCAACTGTCCTCAGTAGATGCTATCTTGCTTCAGGAATGCTGGATTATTAGTATTCTACCCATAGCCAGGGGCATAAGGCCTGCTGTATACCTCCCTGACCTCAAGACTGGGGACAGGGATTGGGGTGCTTAAATCACATAGTTGGGTCTCCCATAATCTATCACATTGCCTGATCCCAAAGCCAAGATGGTATGCACATAAGAATAGATTTAAAGATTAATGAAGTTCACAAATGATCACACGTATACATAGAACTGATTTTCAGCAAATACGCAGAGGAGGAAAAAATAGATTTTGAGTAAATATGTTAGAATAATTGAATTAGGCAAAGGTATACTAGCTATAATGCCAAGAGCACAATGAACAAAGATGATAAATTGGGCACTTCTAAAAACTTGACTGACAAGTCACAGCCTGGAGAAAATACTTAAATACACTTTAAAATTACATATAACTATAATGTATACAGAGCTTTAAAGAAAGCAAAGAACCCAATACAGTAGAAAAATCAAACAAATTCACTAAGAAAACCAGGCAGTTAGCAAACACATGAAAACTGTCAAATATTATTCAACCTTGGGGAATTAAAACATCTCTCAAAGCAAGGTGTGTGGGTGTACACCTGAAATCCAGCACTGGGGAGGCTAAGGCAAGAGGATCATCACCATTTCAAGGTCAGCCTGGGCTACATAGTGAATTCATGGCTAGTCTGGACTGTGTAGCAAGATCCTGACTAAAAATGTTCTTACTCAATTTGTACTACCTACCTACTACAATAGCAAAAATTAAAAAGATGGATTATAATAAATTTTGGCAGAGATGTGGAGAAACTAGTCTTCTCATACACTATTGGTAGCAATTTAAAGTGTGACAGTGACTTTGGAAAATAGTTTGATGGATTTTTAAATGTTAAACATATACCTATCATATGATCTGGACATTATATTCCTAGGTATTTACTCAAGAGAAAAGAAGCATATTCCATTGATTATGCATGATTGTTGCATGTAAAACTTACAGTTTTGTTCTAATGGCACAGCAGAGAATAAATCCATATGTGTATCAAAAGATGATAGGTAAGTTCTGATATAGCATAGTAATTGAATGCTATTCTGGAATGCAAAGTAATAAGCTATTGATGATGACTGTAACATTGATGAGTCTTAAAAATGATGCTGAGAAGAAAGACCAGAGCATAATAGAATATTTACTGTATTATACTGTAAGGGCATTCGTAACCCCCAAACCCTAGTCTCGAAACCTTCACTTACTTTATAGCCTATAGATTATAGCTTAAATGCTTACCTAGCAGTTAGACTTTAAACAGCAAGTGAACTTTGGCCCAATTCCCAAAAGGTCTCCTTTCCCTTAATTAGCTATAAAACTACAGAAAGAAGATGGAACAGTTTTATCTCAAGGTGACCAAACTGTCTGATGCCCACATCTTGTGTGTCAATTAACCAGATGTGTAAAAAGGTCTTGTAACATTCCAAAGCAACGCCGGTGTTGTAAAAGTGTATCCATGGTAACCCCTTGACCTTGTAAACTCATACATGAGTATATAAGGAAAACAGAACAAAGGATTAGGGCCAGTAGCTCTAATGGTCTGAGTCTGCTGTTGATCGTTGTAGCTCTAAAAATAAAACTCACTTATTTCTCAACTCTGTCTCTTGCATGGGTGACTGTCTCATGTGTGCCATTACAATACTGTTTATGAAAAATTCTGGGATATGTAAACTTATGCATTATGTCAGAAAGCATTCACTAGTTGCCTGGGAGAGGCAAGGAAAAAGGTAACAAGGACATGTAGAGATGTATTATGAAAAGGCACAAAGAAATATTTGGAAATGAGGATGATGATTTCATTGCATAACAATGGGAAAACTATGACGCTTTTGATAAATGATGTAAGATCAGTTGGAGTGCCATATGGAAAAAATAAATATTTATCTCTATCTTATAGCACATGCAGAAATAAATTATAAAGAATTGGCAAAACTAATTATGAAAAGTCAAGCAGTCAACTTCATTAAGCATAAAACCTGTTGAGAAAAATAAAAGATTTTGGCTGTTTCATTTTAAGGTTAACTTTTCTTTTAATTTCTCTGCTAATATCTATAGCTGATTAATTAATTACTATGTACCAGGTACAGTTCTGAGAGCTTTATACAAATTTATCATCAAAACCCCTCACTATAAGTATGAAATCTCTATTATACAAATGGGGAAATGGAGATATATAGTTTAATGCTATTAACTAATTCATTCACTTTTTGTATTATTTCATTAATATTAAAAATAGAATTTTAAATCAGAAATGTAAAATTCCAAGCCCTAACCAACCCTTCATTTCTCTGTGGAGCCAAATTTAAGTCACACAATATCCTTAAACTTCAGTTTTTTCACATTCAAAAAATATAAAATATTAGGCTAGTAGTAACTCTAGGAGGTATGAAGATCAAATGAGATGAGCTGCATGGAAGAGCTTTATCCAACACAGATTGCCAGGAATAATAGAAGATTTGCCCCTGGGGGGGTGGGATACAGTGTAGGAGCCATTGAGTCTAAGAAATTAACAGAGTAGCAATTGAATTTGCTTCTTTGCCTTTCTAGTGATGTAATTTTAGTACATTATTTCCTCGTTCACTTTGGGGATAATGCTATGCTATCAATATATGGCAGTTATTACTATGTGCAAATAATCTTTTAAGTGTTTTATTTGTGTTAACCTATTTAATTCTCACAATGATCCCATGGGATATGTTTTATATGACTCATTTTCGGATGGCAAACTTGAGGCACAGAAAGGGTGGGCAACTTGTGCAAGGTTATACAGCTAATAAGTAACAGAGCCAAGGTTTGACTCAGAAAGTTAGAATATGGAACAAAATATACTACACTAAACAACAATATAAACATTCAATAAATAGTGTTATTGTTATTTTATAAGAATTTATACCCCAAGGATAGATAGAAGTGAGAAATACTTGAAGTAACACAGAATAGAAGATAGAACCAAGAAAAAACACAACTGAATCAAGGAAAAATGGAATATGAATCTTGTCTGATACAAAGAGAGCACAGAAAGGCTAAAAACAATAAATAGCAGCAAGGATGATGTAACTTGCAAACAGGAACTATCTGCCCTGGAGACAATGAAAGCGTGGTGGGTGTCTAGTGGGTTGAGTAAATATTCATCATAGAGGTTGTTAAGAGTTGGTAACTTGTTGCCATGGTTATTAAACTCTCTTAAAATATGTGCTGATAAAAGTCCTTAAATTAGCTTATCTTTGCAGTTTTGTGTGCCACATAAAAGTTATATGACTCTACAGAGTGCTTATAAATAAGAATTTGTGCCTTATTAACCAACACTTTCCTGAAATTTTCACGTGTAACTTCATAGATTGACGCTTTTGAATGAAACAGAGCAATCTGTCACTTGACTTTTCTATGACATTCAAGATATTGAAGTTTATAAGAAAAGATTGATTTAGACACAAGTTTAATGGAATTAAAAATGTGTGATTAATGACATCTGTTTTTTAGGCATGATATCTGAAGTGAAATTAATTAATGCCTTATATAAATTACACATTACATTGTACTTTGCCTAGAAGGGGAAATTTTTGTTAAATTTTTCTTAACATTTAAAAAATTTTAATAGTACATTATTAGATCATGTAATTTTATAATTTTTACTAATATCTCACACTTTCCTCCTAAACTTTATAATTATTTAAATGAGCCCAGTTTTTCATTTCTACAAGTTTATCCCAAAAAGCCAAGTAATATCCAATTTCACACTCTATAAATAGATGCTCAATATGAGCTTTAGATAGTTTGCCCTCTAAGGCATCATATTGTGCAGTGAACTAGGATAAATATTATTTTTAACATTTTGAGGAAATGAAATAAAGGGAGGGACATATTTTCCTGGTAAATGTTGTACAACATACATGAAATGTATATACATATCTGTAATACATTTGTAGTATTTTAAACAAGCTTTGTTTCAAATCTATATGAAGATTAAACCTAAAAATATAGGTGTATAATTTGAATTGATAGAGAATTACAGCTTCATGGTATGACTGCCATTATAACTTTCAAATTCCACTGTACAAACATAATTTTGAGATGTTAAGCTCATTAAGATTTACACATATTGAGAACACCTGGAAGAATATAAAATTACATCAATGTTGAATTCAGACTGAGTGGTTTGCGTGTTAATATCCATGGTCCTTTGTATTAAGGAATGTTATATGCTTTTATCCCTGTAGCAGCCAGGGAGCCAAATCATTTTACCACTGCTGTTTATTATTCAAAACACTTTGCTTAGTAAGCCAGGGGCTAGCTACAGAAGCTTATACTGTACATGTAATCTGGCATAGCTACTCAAAACGATACCTAAATGGTAGACATGTTTTTTATATATTAAAAATCTATATCTGTTCCTTTCCTATTCTAAAGCATTGCATTGACATTTGAGAATAGGGAGTATTTTTTTCACAGCAGGTACTACAAGCTATAGAATTTTTGCATGCTAGCCAATAACTGAACAATTTATTTTAATGTAAAATTAGTTAGAAATTGAAAAGAGTGAGCCAAATGCTTTAATGACCACAGTTTTTGGGTATTACCTCTAGCAGGAATTGTTTGTCTCTGCATTATAGTGTCCAGTATAGTCTATTACACATAATCCAGCCATACAGAACAAAGATATCACTTATTGTTTTCCTAAAAACTAAATCAGATAGTGGGTTAAACATATTTTGAAGATTGTGACCAACAATGAGAATCAAAACAAAGTAAAATATTTTTTTCTATGAGTTTTCAAGTACAAAATCAAATAGTAAGGGCTTGACAAGGTATATCTAAAACTCTCAAAGCAGGAATTCTTGAAAGTTATATAGACCATTAATTCTTTTTATCAAATCCTGGATCCAAGCTCCTATAGTTTGTGATGAATGAAGACACCACAGGTGATGAAAAAGTTTTGTTGTGGTTAGCTTTACGAACAGTATTTCAACATCTTTCCATACCTGTGAGGCTGTACACTCATCAGTAGGATACTTTTCTCAATCAGGAAACTCTTGCTGTATGTACTGTGACTTAAGGTGGATCCCTTCTTAGGGAAACAAAACTTTGTAATTTCATCTCTTCAACTCATCTGTTAGAATAACTAAATAAATAAAAACCACTACATTGAAGTCAGGTATGTCTTCCACTCCAAAATATGAATTATTTGTATGTGAGAGAAATTTCTCTGCTCAAAAATATCCACTAACTTCTCGCTGTCAAAGAATGTATTTTAAATCTGTAATTGGGCTTTTTCCAACTTCTACCACTTCATCTTTGTCTGATTCTCTTGTCTTTTCTTACGCTCTATCTGTGCAACCTCAAAATGCCTGTCAAATTTGCTTAAGGGTCCTGTCGAGAAATATTTAAAGAATGGCTATAATGAACCACATCTCCCTATATCCATACTATTTTGGAATGCAATTTGCCTTTTTTCCTCCCACAGGTGGAGTTTATTTCTTCACCTGTAGAACCAAAGGTGGTCTGTAAATTACCTTGACAACCTGACATGGCAAAATTGCTCTTGGGTGAATTCTGAAGTCCATGCCTAAAGAGACTTGTAGTTAACTAGACTGCCCTCTAGACCTCCTGGGAACCAAATAGTCTTGGAGTAGAATGAAGACTAATTTCTTAGTCTTTCTTGCTCAAGCAGTCTTTCATCATAAGGAGCTTACATCTGTGTGTACAGGTAAAAGAAGGTAGAAAAAGCATCCCAATGAACCACAAAACCAAGAGCATAAATCATTATTTTAAACCACTAATTTTGGAATGGTTTACTGTGCAGCAATAAATAATAAACTATGTACATAATTTATGCCTAATTCATCTATAATGATTTCTTTGAATACTATATCCATCAGCATTATACTTTTATGAATTTATACAAGTATATCAACTAATGCAATCTTATAATTTTCATATTGTAAGAACTTCTATGTTTCAACCATAATGTAAGCTCTTTTATTTTTGCAACAGTGTATTTTAAAGAGGAGGCTCCTTATTCCTTAAATGGTATACAGTGTCCTTGAAGACCTTTAGTAACCTGAACATGATAAATAAGCCTGTGTGGTCTTAGGGTTTCTTATATGTGTAGATCTTAGAATTTTACATACTAAAACTCATGACAGGAGACACGAAATTATATCACTGAGAGAATACTTAAGTGATATGCAAGATATATTTATTGATCATATACAGCAAAAAAGGCAAATACTAAAAGTTCTGCAAGGCATAACTTAGGAAGTATAAGTCACCATATGTATTCTAGGTGTTTGTAATTTAAATAAGGTTTGGTAAGTGATTGTCAACTGGCTGTCTTTTTTGTATATGAAATTTTACCAACATATACCCATGCGCTTTCACTTATGTGGCTGTATGTGGCTGATTTTGTACTAGTGCAGTAAAGTTGAGTATCTGCTAAATTACTTCATAGTTTGCAGACATTTACTGTCTTTTAAAAATGCTCACCTATGGATTAAAATAAGTAATAACCATAACTATAATTACAGAAGAAATGTAAGATATAAACACCAGCTAGAAATAAAAAGTTTTTTGTCTGAAATATTTTATACAGGCAAAGGAGAAATGGTCATTTTTGGTTGAAATATTGAAGAATGCTTAATGGGTAGAAGAAAATGTTGTAAAAGTAATGAAATGGGATATTGGGTTAGAAAGCAATGGATTTGAGGATTAGAAATTTGAGACCTGGAAAAATATAGAAAGATCTCTCAGGTGTAACAAGGAAAAGAATAAGACATGCAGTTAAATTAGAAAAAGTATGGGAATTTTATAGTAATAATGCAAAGCAATGGAGAAGAGTTAGAAAGTAGGACGGTCCATTGCGTGTTGTAACACAGTACCAAATACTGAATAGTTAAACCAACCAAATGTTATTGATTACAGATTTAGATGTAGGTCTAAACTCAGCTTTCCACAGGACCAGACTATCTCTCATGATTCTAGGAAAGACATTCTTACTCCTAGTTTCTCATAGTTTCTAGCAACCCTTGGTGTATGTAGGTTTACAGATACATTGCCCTAGTCATGCAGCAGTCTTGTCCTTGTGTGTCTTCATAGCATCTTTCTTGTGTATCTGAATCTCTTTCTTTTTAATAGCAATACTGAATTTATTGCATTAGAATCCACCCTAAATACCTTTATAAAGAAGTTATTTCCAAAGAAAGTCATATTCTTAAAGTTTTGAGGTTAGAATTTCAACATATACTTCATGGGGAATACAATTCAACAGGAAACAATATAAACCAGACTAACTTGGAGAAGCCAGTTGATGTATATGATTAGAACGTTGAAGGTGAACTTTGAAGGATTATTTAAATTACATGGTGAGTTTAAGAGCCATGTTATTAGAAGCTGTTAAGATAGAAAAATTTGTGAAGGAATCAAAATAATGAAAAAGACAAAAAACAGAGCATCCTGAAGAGACTATAAAGCAAACATTAGTTTTAAGAAAGTCAATATCCAAAACTGAAGAAATACAAGAGAATAAAATAACTGATAGAGCAAGTCTTGGATTTAAAATAAGAGAAGGGGAAGGGCTGGGGATCTAGCTCAGCGGTCTAAGCCCCTGCCCGGCAAGTGCAAGGTCGTGAGTTCAATCCCCGGTGCCACAAAAAAAAAAAAAAAAAAAAAGAGAAGGGGAGAGACAATCAATATATCAAATAGAAGAAATTTAGCCAGAAGGAGTATGTTTTCCATCAAAGAGTGAAATAATGAAAAAGTCCTATAAAGTTATGAACATATTTTACATTAGATAGAGAGTTTCTAGGAAAGAAAAAGTACATTATATGTTTGCAGTAAACTAGTAAGGATTATGTATACTTTTAAGTCTAGTGAAAAAGTGTGGAAGGAAAAAAAGCCAGTCTTATACATTTCCATATATATATATAGTGGCAGTCTTGCATTCTCTGACTCTGTTCTGTCCAGGACATGAACCATCCTTTTGTCTAGTGCAGTGGTGGTGAACCTATGACACGTATGCGACAGTAGGCTGTTTGTTACCACAGAAAGCTGAAAAGGTTCAACACTGCTCTCAGGTACTCATAGTGTGTATACTAACCCCCAGTTAGTATAGAGTAGTTGTCTAGGTTATTAGACCAACAATTGCATTATGATAATGCTTGTTTTTAACTTACTTAACAGTGGCCTAAGCAGAAGAGGAGTGTTGCAAAGGAGGCCCAGACTATAAAAATAATTCCAGTATGATGTTACAATGCTATAATTTAATATAAATGTATAATTTAAGCTTGGTACTATCCATAATTTCATGCATCCATTTATGTTCTTGGAATGTGTCCACTACGGATAAAAAGAAATTATTCCACTAATGCTCATGGCCCCAGAGATAGAACAAGGGATATAGATGGAAAAGATTAGTGAGAACTAGGGATTCATAAAGAATATTTGAGACAGTAGAA
>RJWT010033789.1:0-13830 GCA_004365215.1 Cuniculus paca
CATTTTTTAAAGCAGCTCCATTACATAAAAGTGGAAATATGTAACTTATTTTTTAGTGTGTAAGCCATTAGAAAAATCATTGAAATGTAATAACCAATAAAATTATCATCCAGGCATGGTAGCAGATGCCTGTAATCCCAGGAGGGATCTTTGAAGTTGAGGCAGGAGGATGGGAGTTCAAGGTCAGCCTGAGCTACATAGTGAGATCAAGTCCAACCTGAAGTACATAGTGAGATTCTGTCTCAAAAAACAAAAACAAAAAAAAAAGAGAGAGAGAGAAAGGGAGAGAGAAAAGGAGAGGGAGGGAAAGAAGGAACAAAGAAGGAAGGAAGGAGGAAAGAAGGAAAGAAACAATTATCAGACAGGTCAGTAGTTATAAAAAAGGAAACTATTGCAAAGAAGTAATGAATAATTGATGAAATAGTCTGTGTGGTTTAGGAAATAAAGCCACGAAACAATCCAGAGTTTTTCCTCTTTTCATAATTGTTGAACTCTGTGAAGACTTCCAGCCTCTGGGGAATAAATCACTTCAACTATCTTTCTGTCTTATCAAAAAATAGCATGCATGGTCTGTGTGTGCTGAAATACATGCGTAAAGCATCGATCATGTGACCCTCCTCCTTTTGAAAACCTTTGGGAATACTAAATTCATATTCATGCTATGTAACATTTAAGAAAAATGCATTTCAAATTTCAGGATTCAATTAGTATAACTAAAGAAAATGTTGAAAATCTGAAGATGGCCTAGAGCAAGCCAAAAAAAGAGTTATAACTTTGGATGCAAAATTTAATGTTGAAGAGTAGCATAAAACATTGAAAACAAGAAATAAACGTTCTTATTATAGGAGTGTTTGAAAAATTTTTCATAGAAAATTATTCACATTTTTTTCCTCACACAGTCTATTCAGTTGAGACTTCAACCCCAAGACAAAGAAACTATGCTAAGGTACTGAGGAAAAGGAGCGTAAAGCCTTTATTGGAAAGTTGAAAGAATTACAAAACAAACCAAGTTGAAGCAAATTGCTATCATGTTATCTGCTCCTGTCTCTTGCATCCTTCCTTTTTCATTTCACTTTTATCTCCTGACTTTTGTTGGTGGTACACAAAGAAGCTGATGTCTTGAGTTTGACTCCAGGTTAAGCATAAAACTAGAGTCAAAAGGACATTTAGGGCTAACATTCATGCCTTTCCAGATAGCCCAGGTAAGACTTTGCATGTGATTAAAGCCTTAGCTTTAATCAGTCTTGTAGAAACTTGGGTAGGTGCTGAGCAGTATTCAGGTTTCCAGAACTCTGTTCTCATCACTGAGAAAGAAGGGAGTACAAGCACAGTCATTAATTTTGGACAAATTACAAAGAAGCCTGCTTAAATAAAGTAACAGTCTACCTGCATTCTCTCATAATATGAAACCATGATTAAATTAGAAAATACTTATCTGCAGTTTGAGATATTTTTAATTAGGGTTAAAAAAATTTATTGCCTGTTACTAATTTTAAATTCCAGATTCATGGCTCCAAAACTAATTTATTCCTCTGATATAACATCTAAGGACAACTGAGATCAATGGAAAGGTTTAATGGGTTTCATGTTATCAAGACAAAATTTGATGGCATTAAACAGGCAAGGTGAAGTTTATTTAAAGCTGTTGCTCATAGAGAAGGAAAGGAACATGCAGTCTAAATTCAGTCATACTGAAACAAAGAACAGGTTTTTAAGATACAGAGTGGTGGGATTGGAGGCCAGGGGCTATGTGTATTTGCTAATTGACTTTATACAAAGGAAAAGCAAACTTTCTTGTCTTTGCAGCAGGAGGTACTTTTAAAACTAGATAAGGCTTCCTTGCAGCTAAATGTCTACCTTCCCACAAAACTAAGAAAATTAAGTCTGTCTGTATTGGTAACTACAATTCAAAGGAAAGCTCTCAGGTTTTTGACACACTAGATAGTCATTGGTTATTGAAAGGTTTCTGCCCTAGCATAAATTACTGTACATCAAGGCAGTGGTCTAACATGGTGGAAGGCCAAAGTAAAAATGACACTTACCCTGATGACCACTTCCTTCTCCTTCCCCTTCAGCCCTGATTACAACTTCCTCTTTCCTTTTCCGTGTGTGTGAAGAGAATTCCAATCAGTTCCTCGCATTATCTGTGCCTGCCCCAAGTGCCACTTCCAGTCAGAAATCACATAACCTCCAGCTACCTCTATATCTGGTAGAAGAAAATGCCTAACCCCACGAGTTGTGTGCTCCTCTCCATGTCCTCAACAAAGGCCTCTTTTTCTTTTTTTCTGCTTCTCTATTGCACCAGAAAACCCTAACAGTTATAAAACCCACAAAAAATGCTTTTAAAATATTAACATCTCAGAGAGTCAGAAATGTTTTTCAATTGCAAGTTTTCTAAACTCAAAGTGAGGATCCAGACCTAAACGTAAAAAAAAACTTGCATACAGTTTAGTTTTACAGAGTAGAAGGATAAGGCCATTTGGGTCACATTCCCATTTTACTCAATGAAAATCAAATTTCTTATTGAACTACTTATGGAACCCAGTCTACACAGCTAATTTAAGCAAATTTCTTTTGTTGAAGAACTACTTGAATCATCTGCTGAGACTCGGTATAGAAAATATTTGCTGAGTAATGCAAGCAATCAAGTATTTGGTTACATTTCTACTTTTTTTAAGAAAAAGGAAATAATAGTGGCTGGAGTAGGCTATTAATCATATTTATGAGATTACAGGGCAGCCAGCTGAGAAGATACCTAAATGTAGGGCTTAAGTGTATTTCGATGGTGGATTAAGGATGGTAGTGGTAGCCGGGTATGGTGGCACATGCCTGTAATCCCAGCACTCAGGAGTCTGAGGCAGGAGGATCGCTGTGAATACAAGGCCTGTCTGGGCTACAAAGTGAGTTCAAGGTCAGTTTGAATTACAGAGTGAGACCCTGTCTCAAAACAAAAAACAAAACAAACAAAAAAACTGTTAAAAAAGGGATGACAGTGGCAATCTAATCTGATAATTTCTCAATTTGCTGTCAGAATAATCGTGGTGATGGCATAGAATCAGAGTGTTCTGCTAAGATTTTTGACAGTCCTGGTTTTTTCTGGCATCAGAATGTGGAAGAGAAAGGAGTTCTGATAAATTTCCTGACAGACTCACAGGGCAGCAGCTCCAGGCAGAGTGTACCCAGCCTCCTTCTGCTGTGGTAAAATCTCCCAGGCATCTAGCACCAGTTCACAGGACTCCTTCAGATGCAGGTGGGGAAGGCCAGACAGGAAACAACCTAGAGTCCTGAGAAGAAAGCGGAAAATCACTTTTAACTCTCAGTGATGCCAAGTAGAAGGGTAGGGAAATATCAGCAACAGTACTTGGAAGGGTTATCATGGATACTACAGGAGTCTAGTATTTTTAAATTTGGTAATAGTTGACCACTTGTGCGTGCCAAGGAGTGAAAGATGGCAAACTTACAGTTATGTAAAGAAAACATGCAACTTATGTCCGAAAAAAGACTTAAAGATCACAAACAGGACCAGGATCTGATAAACCACAAGTGTGCTGTAGTTTGTTATTGAAATACAAATTTTTTTTCTACCATCTCCCCTTTTTTGATCAAATATAATCAGTGTGAGATTATTCATCATCGATTACAAAAAAAGTATGCTTTCATTAAATTTGGCAGGTGTAACAAAAATGAAAAATGACCACACAAAACTGGATTTGTTTTGCTGGAAGTTTCTTCAAAAATCTCAAATTACACTGTTTAAAGCTTTTGAGGAAAGGTACCAAACCAATTACTACTAAATTTCACCTACAAATACTTGTCTTCTTCAATCTTCCAAATAATCGTGATTCTTAGGTTTATTAGGAAGTAGCTTTCCTTACTCATCTGCATGGTTTGGAACTCTGTAAGCCAGGTGCCAAACCAGTTTTCCCATGCTTTGAAAGTATCAGCTCCAAAACAGCCATAGTAGTCTGTCCAAACTATCTCATCATGTCTAATTTTTCATACAGCATCCTTCTAACATATGACACTCCAGGCAAAGCCTTGGTAAATAACCAATGTTTCCAACCTTTTGCATGTAATACAAAAAGGACAAATTTTTCTTGAACCTATGCAAATAATTATATTATTACAAAAATAAAGCTACTTAGTAAAAGCTTCTGACTGGGTGTGGTAGCACACTCCCATAATCCCAGCACTTGGGAGGCTAAGGCAGGAGGATCACTGCAAGTTCAAGACCAGCCTGGGCTATGTAGTGAGACCTTGTCTCATAAATAAATAAATAAATAAATACTAATTAATTCTGGAGGGATCAGTCAAGGAGAAAAAGGATGATGTTTTGGTTTTGTTTATAAATGTATACTCCATTAAATTGTTATGATTATTAATGGATTGCTTAAGAGGAATGAGAAAAGAATTCTTTATAACCAGAAAATAAAACATTTAAACATCAGTATTATCCCAAACAAAAATGTATAAACATTCTTTATCAATTCACCCAGCCCTAGTAATTATTTTCTGCTTGATCGTGGATTAGCTGTCTCATGGATCCATCATCTTCTCTATCATACTTACAGAAATTCTGACTCGGTTCACGGGTACAGTCTCAAATTTATTTAAATAACACCATCAGAAGCTTGTGCCTCTGAGCAACTGGCATCATTTTGCCAGTCTGATACATCACTTCCCTCTGTGGCAAAAGAAGCACTTCGACCTGTTTCTATTGAAGTGCTGTTAGGGACCCATCAGAGTAAAAGCCAAAACTATCTGTGGATGACAGGAGACTTAAAATAGTAATGGTTAAAGACCTGTGAGAATTTATTATGAGAACAGTGCATTTGGCAAGGGCATTTTTAAAAATTGGTTGGTTTTACAAATGCTTGGTTGTTTGTACAATTTTTTTAATTATTAAAATTATAACAGATGACACCATCCTGTTTTGTAATGTCAGCCAAAACAACTGCAAAAGGTATGGACAGCAGAGACATGAACAAATTTCTAAACACTTTAGACAAGTTCTGAAATATTATTATAATATTTTACTCATAGAAATGTAACTTAGAAAAGGTTAAGGATCTTCTCTCGCTTGACAGGGTTTGCTATGCAAATCAACATACAAATCAATTTATCTATTTTTGCATTTCACCATTTACAAGGCGAACATCTTTTGTGATTTTCCAGTGGCCATCAAAGTCTATTTGAGATCAATGTTTCTTCCACAACTTGAATTGAGGAAGATAAAAATATCAAAAGTTATCAGGAAACTTGAACAATTGGTCATGAATTTCTGACCAATTCGCTATGTAATGCACGTAACAATAACATCCTTCAATGGTAAATATAGGAAGTAAGGTGACTGAAAAAGCATTAGTTTTTCAAAGAAAGTTTATTCTTTCAGATAATCAAGGACATGATATTAACCTAAAGTATGGGAAAATATCTGGTAAAAGCCCAGAACTGATGCCTTAAAAAGAAAAATTTTAGTTATTATAAGCAGACTAATAATCAAAGAAAAGTGTTAATGTAACACTGAGAAAAGTCAAACTCTAGCTTTCTTCAGTATACTACTCTCATTAAAACTTATTTTTAAAACCCAGTAAGACTATCAAATCTACTTTTTCTAAGTCCACTTAATCACCTGGTGCTATCAGAAGCATACTAAAAGGTTGAGATTTATGTAAGAAATTGAGAATTGCAAAACTGAAATTCATAAAACCAAAAATAGCAGAAAGTATAGGGGTTAACGAATTTTCCATTTATCATCGGGATCATAGTGAAAATTACCTTCTACCTAAGCAAAGCTACATTCGCCTACAAAGTTTTAACTTGTTAGATGAATATAATTCTTTGATCAGGAGTACTGAACTCTTCCTGACTTCTTCCAAAGGAAGAACATTCTTCATTTGAAAATCAATCACTTGAAGTCACCAGTTGAGTTTGTCATGTGTTACTGGCTAGCGCATTGTTAATAACTTCCTTTTCTGAGAAACTTCCCTTCTTTAAAAAAATTCCTTTCTCTTGCTTTTCCATTTTTCCTTCTCTCCTAAAGAGGTGTCCAAATAAGAAACTGTGTTTCTGAATACCTCCCTTTCCCTTACTCTTCACATAATGTTTGTGTTTTCTCTCTAGTTCTCACTCTAATATGTTCTTTTCTACAGTATAGAAGTTAAAAGAGTGGGACTTGAGGACAGAGAACCAAAAATTAAATTCTAGCTTTATTAGTTATATGATCTTGAGAAGTGATAACAGTGATGGGAATAAGACAGAGCTATGACAGAGTATTATTTTTAGTACTTTTCATATATCAACCCATGTAGTTATCATAATAACCTATACAGTAAGTCCTGTTACTGCTAATTTATATAGGAGAAAACTGAGAAATAGAGATTAAAGAATTCATCCAAAGTCACATAAACAATAAATATTCAACCAGGATCCAAACTCAAGCATTTTGACTGAATTGTTCATGTGTTTTTTTTTTAATCATTCTAGGTGTCACTTTGATATCTGGCATGTGAGAAATAGTACATGTTACCAACCTTATTAACACAGATGCATGACTTTTATCATTGTTTGTTTGGGCTATTTAATTAGTCTTTGCATTGGTCTCATTGCATGACTTCTCATTGCATGCTTTTCTTGTGTTACTGCCAAGAAAATCTTTAAATAAAAAAGAAAAGAAAAAGAACTTATGCTGTTACTCACATTAAATTTTTAAAATGATCTATTCAATTGTTTTCATCTATTTGCCAAATTATATCCACACACAACATAGTTAATCTAAGACCTGGTGGTTTGGATCCAGAATAATTAATTCTATTCTCTCACATTTTGCCATCCTACTTTCTTCATTCATTCATTCATTTATTTATTTATTTATCAAGCAACAAACACATTAATTGTACAAATTAATGGGTTTCCCTGTGGCATTTCCATACATGCACATGTCAAGCTTTGATATGTCTCATCTTCCTCCATGCCTCCGTCCCTCTGCTCCTCTAGCTCCCGGGCTCCCTTTCCAGATGTTCAGTCTCACTTTTATATCATCTTTGTTTTACTTTTGTTTTTAGTTTCCAAGTATAAGAGAAAATATGTGATGCCTGTCCTTCTGTGTCTAGCTTGTTTTGCTTAAAATATTGTGCTTCATGCCTACATATTTACTACAAATGACAGCATTCCATTCTCTTTTATGGCTTAATAATACCCATTGTGCATATAGACCATACTTTCTTTATCCATTCATCTATTGATAGATACTTAGGCTAATTTCATACCTTGGTTATTGTAAATTGTGATGCAACACGCATAGATATGCAAATGTCCCTTTGATGGGTTGAATTTATTTTCTTCTGGTATATACTCAGGAGTGGCATAGCTGGATCATACGGAATTCTATTTTATTTTATAGGTTTTCTTTTTTTTTTTGAGGAATTTCCCATTTTTCCACAGTGGCTACAGTAACTAACATTCCTTCCAGAAGTGTGTGAAGTTCCTTTTCTCCACAACTCCATAAACATTTGTTCATGACTGTTCTGTTTTGTTTTTGATAACCACTCACTGGAGTGAGACATAAGTACAGTATAATTAGCTATGAGTTTCTATGATGGCTAATGATACTGAGCTTTTCATCATACTTATTGAACATTTATACTTCCTCTTCTGTGAGATGTATATTGATTAGGCTGTTTGTCTTGTTACAGATTTTTACAAGTTGGTGTAAGTTCAGCAGCATTACCTTACTAGTGAGGAATAGTCAGGTTAAACTCCACTCTAACAGATGTCAGTAGATGACCATCAGGTAAGAAAGACTTTTTTTGTGCATGGAACCAGGCAAGAGATGAGGAAGCCAGGCCCTAATAGAGGACAGTGGCAGGGTCTGGCAGTAGGTCTGATGCCCACACATAGCACCAAGCAGATACCGAATGGGTTTTTTCACAACAGATGTGGCACTTGAGCCCTGCAGTTCTGCCACTCAGTCTCCAAGCAGACTATCAGATGGCAGGCTGATAGTCTCCTATTTCAAAACCAAATACAGGGCAATTCTGGGGGCAAAGGGAAGGCAAGAGTGTGACATGGTATGCAGCACACAGGTTACTGGAGCACTTCAGGAAAGTTGCTTAGGCAGATAGAGGAGCACTGCTGAGAGGAATGCGTGAAGTTGTCGCTGTATTTTGAAGCCCATAACTGGTTCTCCGGAGATCAAAGGACCACCAGGGATGCTGAGTAACTGAAATACAGAAATAAAGATACCACAACTGCGCTTCAGGGTGGGGTGAGGGGCAGGATACACAGCCATGAAATATGGATCATAATCCCCCTGTTTGTACCTGTAACTGGAATCACCAAAACAAATATATTAATTGTATTTTACTTTGTGTTAAACTCTGTAGCTTTATGCCTAAGAATTCTTGATCTCCCAAATTTGCTGCTCCATTTTTGGCAGTTTGCCAACAGCTCCTAGATTTTCCACTTCCACAAGAAACAAGGATATAGGTCCCAGCAGAAGACTGATTTAAAATCATGTGTGCTGGTATTTGAGTCTCAGGACTGAAAACTGGTGACTAAAATCAGTCTCCATGTACGTCAGACCGCAGCGTTCTACTGTGAATGCTGAAAGATGCTTAACATCTGCAGTGGTCACATTGTAGGTCTCAAAATTAGAACCTCGCATAATGTGTTTTGCCTTTTCTAAGACACCCGCAGATGATTCACACTCTGTCTTCTCTAAATGGCCCTTCACTCACTCATCACCCAGTGGTGACTCATGCAGCCCTTGTTCATGCGTGAGCACATCATACAGCAAGTCTCTTCCTACGGGTCACAATCTGTCAGTGACACGTCTCAGTGCTCATGCTGGGACACACCCCTATGCCAACATGAGAAGTTACCTAGACTCCACTCAAAGATCTGGCATTGGGTATAAAATGTAAGGAGCCTCCTGTTTATTTTATGGTTCTGCTTAATTGTAAAGAAAAATCGAACTGTAATGGATACGAGCTCTTAACAATGTGCAATATAGGAGAAGGCTCAACAAATAGATATTTTAACATTCTAATCATTGTTCCTCAGCCTCAGGGTCTCTGGCCTACAATTCTCCTGCTTGAGAACTCACTGAATTTAATGTTATTTATAGTGAAAAAAAATACTGCATTTTCTGCTGTCTCCCTAATGTCTTATGACATTTAACCTGGTGTGACATAATTGTGAAAGTAACAAATAAGTAGAATGTCCATGATTACTTTAAAGCTCTAATGACATTCTACTTACTTTGCCCAGTTTGCCCAAGCTGTCACTAAAGTTATCATCATTAATACTAATTTGCCATGCCTTTTTGGTACAAGCCACAGACACTAGTGCATATTCTTGTAGCATACTTGAGCTCAAAAACTATGACATACGTTACGATAAGAATAGGAAAGGAAACTGCTAACTATGGCATTGAGGAAACAAAATCTTTCATTTAAAGAAAAGTGTAGGAAATAATTTCAATAATTTATTTATATGTCTTCAAAAACAAGTGTATTTTTAGCTGGGTGCAGTGGTGTTAATCTGTAATCCCAGTTGCTTAGGAGGCTGAGACAGGAGGATCATCAGTTTATGGCTAGACTGGGAAATATTTCAAACCCCATCACAAAAACAACAACAACAATAGCAGTGTATTTTAAACATTAAAAAGAAATGGAAACTACATAGGAAAATTAAAAGATTCCTATATTTGGCTCCAGACTATATAATATTCATGAAGCAGGAGTATCATACGTGTATTTACGTAAAACAATTTTCCAAATTGCAAAATGGAGATGAAAGTATATATTCTTAGATTTTATTTTATATAAATTTTATCTGAATAGATTTGTAAACTAACAGATTCTTTTGGGTCAGGAAAAAGTTAATCTTTAGAAAAGAAAGCAATTTTTTCCTTTTATGCAACAACCAGTTTCTTCTCACTGACTTATCCCATGGTCAAATAACTTTTGTGAGGGACAGACTGGATCTTTATAATAGTCTGGAGTCAGTGAACATCATGTTTACCACTAACGGATCATTAAGGTCCCATGAAATTTAAAAGCACCTAAAGCACTTAGATTATATCCTCAGGTATATGGTACACATTCAAGGAGGACAATATGCTCTAAAAATATGCGCAGGAAGGATATTTCTAAATATTATTTAGGGAACAAAAAGATTTGACCTTGACTACTATTATTGCTCCAACTTATAAGTAAAGCATTTTATGTAGTGTATAAATCATGTGGCATATCATTTTTTGATGAATGACAGAAAATGGAAACAGAAGAGGGAAAGATGGCTATGAGTCCCTGAGCTGCCAGAGGCTGCTTAGGAACCGCAGGGCTGAGGGGTGAGCGGCTGGGTGAAGTCAGGCCAATCAGCTGAGCCCGAGAGGCCCCTGAAGTGAGGAAGCCCTACCTCACCCTAGCAAAGCTGCCTGCAGCCCTCGCTAAAGAGACTGAACCTTCACGCAGACCTAGGAAAGGGTCAGGCCTTATAGAAAGGCATGACCCACACCTCAACTAATCCAGGCTAAACCCCTGCACACACAGAGGCCCAGTTATGCTAATGAGGCAAGTACAAAGCTGCCGTGGTCACCATAAGCCATTCAGAGACAAAATGATGAGTCTATAGCAGAAAGCTGAAGCTAAATTTTCTTCACTGCTGAATTCTTACATTGTAGAACAGTGCTTGACATAGAATAAGGGCAAATACACATTAGAATCTATACTGATCACTCTGATATGCAGCATAGAACTGCTGCTCTTTTAATAATGGGCTTGGCAGTTCTACTCTTCCTTAAGGAAGGATAATCTTGAATCAGTTGTAGGAAAATGGATGCACCTTGAAACCATAATGAAATAAATCAGACACATAAGCTTAAATGTCACATGGTTTCTTTCAAATGAGAAATCCATGGTATAAATGAAGAGTGAAATTAAAAGATAGATAAAAGAAAAAAGTGAGATGGATCTTTTTAAAAAGACCCAGAGATAGAGGGAAGGGGAGGAGGGAAAGGAAAAGAATGAAAAGAGAATTAAGTTGTATTCTGTATGTGTATCATCTACCCACAAGGAATGTAATCATTATGTACTGCAGGCATGCACTAACAAAAAAAAAAATGAAAAAAACATGAGCCATGATCATTATCAGCTATTTCAAACAAGACATATTAGTCACACACTTACTTAATTAACTGCTTCTAAGTCACTCATAATCTACAATGCATAGAACACTTTTGCCTATCTTGGGCCTTAGGTATCTTATAAAAGTGCCTACAAAACTGTATGTACTTTTTTTCTAATTGCAATAAAACATTTCATATTAAATCTGCCTTTCCAGCAAACTTTTAAGTACATTTTATTGGTAACTATGTTAACAACATAGACACAATTTTGCTCAACATATCTCTTGAATTTAATGATCATGAATAACCAAAATTTTAGGACCACTAAACTGTTCATCAATTTCTCAAGTTTATGCAGTACAGTTAAATATTTTTTCTTACATTTAAATATAACAAATTTGAAAAAAGTATAATTAACTAATATATTCTGCTAGAATGGCATATGGCACATAGGAAGCTTAAATAATAATTATAGAAATTTCTCACTTACTGCTAATATATGCCAGGTCCTGATTAAGATCTTTTCATGCATTATTAAAATTTTAAAGTTTTAGAAAAATTCTGTGAGGAAAATATGATTATCCTCATTGTATAGGTGAAGAAACTGGGGTGTAAGAAAAGTAAAAAGTCAAATAAATAAAGTTTATACATAGCATTAAAGAACATACATGTATTGTTTTCCTACTGTAATCACTCAGTGGAGACCATTGCTACTAGTGGAACAAGCCTGAATCATTTGTTATAGGCCCAAAATAAGACAAATAGCTTGGGCTGGTATGTAAATAAATCACAATTCATTTTTCCATTAATATATGAGTTGAGTTGTTGACTAGAGCATTGTATTATCCTCTCTATAATAACAGATTTGCTACCAGTGTTTGTGACCATGATAATGCTTTGCTTAAGAATGTTTTGGTTTTTAAAAAATCAGCATGATGAATTTGGATATATGAATGCATTCTTATTGTCTTGGTTACTTTTCTATCATTGCTGAGACAAAATACCTGACACTTAACATGAAGGAAGGGAAGTTTATTTCTTATGGTTTTTGGAGGTTTCAGTCCATACTCAGCTGACTCCAAGGCAGGGTGGCGTGACTGAGGGGCAATCATTCATGGTGGCTGCAAGCAACAAGAGCAAAAGCAAAAGAGGAGAAAACACACCTTTTCCCCTCCCTTATACAGTATACTGGCTCCACCCCTGGGTGGGTGCAGTTCTCACACCACTAATCCCAGCACTAGATAACAACCCAATCACAAATGCTAGATTCTGCTGCCTCCCTGATGGCATGAGGCTTGGGGGGGCCACCTAGACACCAACCATAACACTTAGTATATAAATGCATCACTATAACCAAAGTACTAAAAATATCCATCAGCTCCAAAAATTGCTTTCTGTTCATGCATGCACTTGCCTGTGTGTGTTTTAGGAGAGGATATTTTGTACATATTAAATGTGTATTTTTAAAAATGGTAAATGTGTATAATTTTTATATATCAATTATACTTCCATGAATCTAAAAATGATAAAAATAAATGAATAAAATGTCAGCTAAACTCTATAGTATGTTAAGTGATAAGGTGCATTTACATTCTGATATGAGTTTCTTATCTTATCAGGGATCACCTGCAAACAGTTTACATCGTAGCAGAGATCTTTGAGTAGCACCTTACCAGATCTATGGGGTTAGCACAAATACCTAAATCCTTGTCATAGTCACTTTCTTCCTTGCTGAGAAAAAAATACCTGACACCTGCAAAGGTGAGTCCATTCGAATTGATATTTTTAGTGCATTGCTGGTTGACTCCAAGGCAAGAAGATGTGGTGGATGAGTCTGGTATTGGAAAACTGCTCACATCATAGTGGCCAGGAAGTAAAGTGAAAAGGGAAGAGCCATGGAGGAAGATATATCCTTCAGCATCACGACCCCAACCAGGTTTGATCTCCTAACAGCAAGTCAGCTATAGAGCCCACATGACCCAACTGTTTCCAAAAGCCCTGACTACGAAGGCATACGAACCATGACACACCTCATCTAAATCCCAAGCTGAACTCAAAAAATGTGAAATTTTGGTGTAATTTTAATTCTTTAGATGTCTTCTTTGACATCAAAAAAGATTAATACATTAATGTATTGATGGTAAGGCACTCTATTAAAAGATAGAATGTAAAAAGAGGTCCTGTCTACTCCAGTAAATCTGCCATCTGGATGGAGAGAAATATTGAGAATAAAACTCATTCTATTAGAGCCTTAACAGTAAAAGCTAAATAAGTGATGAAGACCAACACATGCAACTCAGGGATTATCTGTTAAGTCTCCACAGTAAAGGAAAAATAAAAGCAGATCTTATGATGTTGAAGGGGTCTGGGAGGAATGCAAAGGTGAAATAAATAAGAGGAAATAGTCAAATATACTGAAGAATTTAGGGACAAGAAAAAGAAGTAGACTAAAAACCAAACTTTCTTTCAGGGAGAACAGGCACAGATATTTACTACACATACTGAGTTTCTTGAAGAAAAGTTTTTTATTGCTGAAGGCTGACTGTCAGAGACTTGGTTAGGACTCTATTTTTCCATTTTAAACATGCAAAGGTATGCTTTTTGCATAATTCCAATTTTACATGAGTTGTCACAAACACCCTACAGACTTAGCTTTATTTCTGGTTTATCTAGTAACATGACAGAATTTATATATGAAC
>RJWT010033790.1:0-13821 GCA_004365215.1 Cuniculus paca
GTGGACAGCTTTATTTGGTGTATGGGCCACCATAACACAACCATTGTGGAACAGAGACCTGTCTGCTTATTTCCTGCTGAGTCCAGCACCCAGGAGAGGACCTGATGCTGAGTCCCAGCACCCAGGAGAGGACCTAATACTGTATTGACTCAGCCAATACAGTATTATCTGAGTGGTCCACTTTCAAATTTCCTTTATAATGGTGTAACCTTGGGTGAGTGGCTTACTCTAAGTCTTAGCTGCCATCTGGGTAAAGAGAGGGATCAGACAGAGCCATCATGGGGAATGAATAAGGTAGTGCAGAAGGAAGGCCTGGAGTGAGCTGGACAGGATGCATACTTGCAAGAAGCTCTTTGGAAAGGTCTTGGAATCATCTTCTTGCTTCTCCTACAGCTCTCTCACTCCCTGTTTGCATGAACGATGAGACACACTAGTACCTTTAAGCACTCTGGACTACCTTCAGGCTGTTCTTCCCCGATAGCCTCTCCTGCTCTCATCCTTCTGTGGCTCAGATCAGAGCATACCCCACCCCAGGTAGGGTCCTGCATACTTCCCTCTTGGAAGGTGAAGCTTGGTCTCGCCTGCTCAGGGGAGCAGCTGTTGCAAACAACTCACTAAATAGATTTGACAGCTGTGGGAAACTCACTCACATGGGACACATGCTTCTGGGAGTAGGGGTCACGGACTGGGGGGACAGGCCTGGAGGTCACAGACTAGAGGAGGAGAGACTCGGTTCTGAAGTTATAGCTCATTTCCACCACTGTTTTCTCAGAATCTGAGACAATAGCCGAGGTGTATAGACCTGGCTTGCCCTGAGATCACCCTGAAAGACTGGGCACAATGCAAAGTACCCTAAGCTCTAAGACCGCATTTCCAACACACTGGATTCCTCACTGCAGGGTAGATTAAACCAACCATCCCATTTCCCGTTGCCTAACACTAACTTAGCACCAATTTAGCCCATCGGGCCTATCACCATGAAGTCCATTTATTAACTAAGGTACACTGCCAAGTAAGGCAAATTTATAATTTAAATCTGTACTGCATAATGTATAAGATATCTCATTATAAATTATTCACCTGAAAATTGCCATCTGGACACTGAGGGAGCTTGGTGGGAAATTTAAAAGGGAATAGACATTTGCCCAGCATCACATCACTAAGCAAAAAGGATTTGCTTTTGCTGGGGCTGTCATTTTATTTGCCAGGAACTCCAGCAGATGGATTTCATTCACCTCCACCGAAAGTCATTCCAGAGATGTGTCCAGTGGCTGCACATCTATGCATGCGTGCTGCTGAGACCCGTCTGTACTGTTGAAAGCTCTGCAAGGTTCGCCACCCCCAGATAGACCATCCTGAAGCGGGGTGACTCCAGGTGCTGCTTCCCCCACTCCCAAGCCTGGAGGATCCAGGCTCTACCTTCACAGAAGCTACCGGGCACATAGATCACAGGACCCTGGCTTGTCTGCAGGAACACAAAGGGAAATAAGATCTGGTGATTAGCAGCGACTTCTCCTCTGCTTCCTCTTCCCTCAGGTCAATACAAAAATCAGATTTCTGCTTACCTCTAGCTCACTCTTGCCCATGGAAGCTGCTCTGCACAGAAGACAAGAGTTTACAGTGGATCTCAGTATGGGGGACCATTCGCTAAGTTTACCACCCAACACTAGTACATCCTGAGGCCACCAGGCTGAATCTATCCATTCCTTTAATCAAAGAATTCAGTTAATCTGTTTTTCCATACAAAGTCCATCTTGCGCAAGGAGGTCTGCACAGATAGAGATGCCCGAGATGATTCTTCAAAGCTGAGTATAGTTTCACCAAGCACAGGGAGAAATGGCATTCTGAGGACTAACATGTGCAAAGGCCCTGTGCCAGGAAATGGTATGCATTTGGGAAACAGCAAGGAGGTTGGCATACACAACTGATTTGAAGGGACACCTGTACTTCTGTGATGGGTTGCTCATCTAAAGAGGTCAGTGTGTTTCCACCACATCTGCAACTAATGATTCTCAGACAATCTGTGGGAAGGTGCCAAGAAATGGAATTTTTATCATCCTTTTTATAACAAAATAATTGGAAACTTTGCAATTGCCTCTCCTTGCCCTCTGCTAATAATCCATCTTCCATCAGAATAACATACTATTACCCTAAGGTACTATTCCATTTAAACCTTATGGATCTTCCTGAGAATCAAGAAATCATTGCTAGGTTCACATCACTCTGAGAGGCAAATGTGAAAGTAAGAATGGATGCTCCTCCTTCCAACGGGTCCTCTCGAGCCTGCTGCTTTCCTGAGGATTGTACCAGTCACTGCCAAGTCTTCAAAGTCAGGGAGTAACAGGAGACCCACTTTGGGTTGTGCAGTAGGGAGGTGTACAGGGCTAGGTAGCTAAATGCTGTGTGTCTGTGACGACCCAAAAAAAAAAAACCAACTATTTCCCCAAATCCCTCAAAAAATTTCTTTACTGTCCTTCACACCTGCCAAAAGATAGAAAGGGACAGCACTGACCCAGAGCAGCATTCTTTTGCCATTCAGCTGTACAAGACATGTAGTTCTGGTCGTTTTCCTGCAGTAAAGACAGACAGACAGGCTTCCCCCCAGTAGTACTGCCCAGACAGTACAACTTTCCACAAACCATGATTAGAAATGGAGTAAGCCAACAAATCTTCAGGCATTTCCCATAAAACTTGAGTGCTCCAGGTGCTTGCATGTTTAAGAGATATTCTCTGTGGACTTTTGATAAACTGTTTATATTGGAGTTTTATATTCTTTGGCTAAACCTTTTCTGAGAGACTGTTCAAACAGATTAAACACTCAAAACTTTGAAAGGCTTTTTTATGCCTCCTGGACAAAATTTCAAGACATGCATGATCAAATCAAGAATCCAGGTATCCTGAACTCCAATTTAATAGGTGGTTTTGGATAGAACTGAAAGTATGAACTCATCACAAAGCCCGCAGTACAGAAGAGAGGACAGCTTCTTAAGGTATCATTTCTGAGATGAAGGCTAAAAATTGTCTATCGCAGCCAGTTAGCCTCAAAGGATGTCTGAATAAATCGAGCCCACTGGGGAGCCTGTGGTGCAAGGCCTATATTAGGAGCAATCTTTTGAGCTCTGGCTCCATATGAAATAAGAATTCTCCCTCTAACTGGGGCAAAGGACCCTCTAAAGAATAAAACTTGGTATCACTTTACAGTAATATTGCTGTATCTTAGAAAGGAATCTAGCAATTGAGCCGAAATTTGCATTAGGATGATACTCTCATTTGATTATAAACTACTACTTTAGCTGTTCACCACCATGACAACGGCTGGCCCCACGCAGGTGAGCAAGATACAAGCATGTGTTCTCATCAAGTAGCTCCATCTCTGCGCAAAGACCAAAATACAGGCGATCTAGAGCATGCAAAATCAATTAAGAGAGTTAATACATGCAAATCACTTTGAACCCTGAATCAAAATTAGCTATTATAGCAATAAAAATAATAGCTCCTTTTATTGAATGCCTACTACATACCAGGCAGTAGGTTAAGGACATGTGCTCTCTAATTTAATCCTAACAGCAAACCGGACAGGGTAGTGATAACTCCTGTATTTTACAGATGAAGGTGAGGAAATGCAAATTTTGTTAGTTTCTGCATTGCTTGCAGGCTTTTGCTAATGAAAAGTCATTTTTATTTTTTCGTAAAGCACTGTACGCAGTGCATTCCAAGGAGCAAACGCAGTCAGCATTTTTTATATGCTTGCCCAACTTAGATAAAGATACAAAAAAATCAAGCAGAAACACATAAACAGATACATTTTCTGAATGGGTTATCTTTTTTCCTTTGTGATGTAAATAATAAAGCACTGAGCTTTCTTCAAGCCACTTATGTAACTAGTGGCTGCTCTGTCCAGAGCTGGGAAGTAGCTGCGACCCACAGATTCATCATGCAGCAAATTCACAGCTCCCTGTGGATGCGAATGTACTCCTAAGTCCGCCCAAGGCTGCTGACCGATTCTACCCACTGAAATCTGAGGTCCAGAGGGCCAACTTCCATCTCAGTCACATAAGGAAGATTTAAGACCAATAGCAATTGGTGTTGCTACACTGCACTAAAATGAACAACTCAGGGGCCCAGCCCAGTTGTCAAACAGAAACACATGCAAGACTCAGTCTGCGGTTGGTCTGTCTCAACAGCCATCTCACACTCTGTCACTTCTCTGGGGAAACATATAAAGACAAGCGCACAGTTAACAAGGTGAAAGGCAGAAGGCAGCAACGTTTGTGTGTTCGAAACTCTGGAAGAGCAATGAATCCCTGAGTCTTGCCCTTGTTAAAATGTCGAGTGTCTTCACTTCCCCAGGCATGTATCCTTTTCCACATCAATCCCACAATCATCTGACTCCACACGGACTTTGAGCATCCCCAAAGTGGCTGAGAGGCAGATGGGAGTCATGATTTCACAACAGTGCTATGCAATCTCTGGAAAACAAGAGCATCTGTAAATACTACCCACTTGGATGTGCCCTGAGGTCTCAGGAGAGGATTCCCGTGAAACACTGCCTCCTATTTCACGTCTATGCCTAATATTGCCCAATGTGTCATCCTGTTTTTATCTCAGCAGTGCCTCACTTTATTTCTAAAGAGCCCCATGCTAGGAAGACAGTCTTGATAATAATATGGTGCAGCAGTATTTGGGGTTCTACCACTGACAGTAACTACTAATTTCCTCTCCTTTATCCCATTCACACACGCGTGCACATTTCTCAGAAGATTGTCTACCATTCCAAAGAGAGCTAGCAAATCAGAATTCTGCACACTACTTCCAGAGATGACCTCAGAAACAGACACTGGCTGTCTCTGGGAAGCCGTTTCCCACTTACCCCACTAAGAGAAGCCATGCGGCCTTACCCATGTGCCCCACATAGGCCTCTAACTCCCCTACATTAAGGCACTATTATTTGATGTTTATTATGAACTGAATGTTCATGTTGTCTCTCCCCATAAATTCATATATTTAAAAACCCAAACACCCCATGTGATGGTATTTTGGAGGGGCAGTCTTTAGAAAGTAATTAGGTTTAGATGAAGTCATAAGGGTAGAGCCCCCATAATGGGCTTAATGACTTTGTAAAAAGAAACAGAGACACCAGAACCTCTTCTCTCCACTATGTGAAGGTACAGGAGAGCAAAGCCACTTGCAGGTGAGGGAGTCTCACCAAGAATGTCATCTAGTGGCACCTTGACCTTGGACTTCTCAGCCTCTAGAAATGACAAAATAAATAAATGTCTGTTGGTTAAGTCACCCAGACTGTGGCATTTTATTATAGTAGCCTGAGCTGAGACAATGTTACAACAATTAATTACCAGTCTATACTCCCTACTAGATTATAAACTCTGTGAGGTAGGGATAAGGTCTAATTGTGCTCATCACTGCAGCCTTTGCACCTAGAACAGAGTATGGGAAGTAAGATGCACTGAAGGAGAGTATCTGTCGAATGGATGGATGAGTGGGTAAATTAATGCATGTGAGCATGCAAAAATAAAAAAGTTTTGAAAAAGTCAATGCTGGAGCAAATGGTTATGATATAAAAAATAAAAATACAAACAGATAAAATTACATAAACAATGTGATTTCAATTCTGTAAACATTTACACATGATTAGGAATCAGGAAGGAAGTATGCTGAAAATGCTAATGGTGGTTATCTCTGGGTGGTAAGATTTGGATTGAGTGCTGCAGTTTTCTTTATTTCCCATGTTTCCAGAAATTGTGTGTAGTACATTTGTAATCCAAAAATAAGAGCACATTTTTAAAAAGGAAATTACTAAGAAAAAAAAACATGCCTCCATGTTTTAGGAGATTTCACTCCAAAAGAACAGCAGAGAGACTGGGGCGGAAGCGAGACCTCTGCACGTCCATGGTCCCAGAGCTCAGCCGCTGTCATCCCCAAGCCCTCCAGAAGCTGGAGGGAGCCTCACACCAAGCTTGTTTATTTATCATTTAACACAGTGAGTGACCTCACTAAGCCTCCATTCAGCCTCAACCACTCTGAGATGGGGCGGGGAGGAAGTGCTACCTCTGAGGCTAGGACTAAAACCATGAGGGACCATGAGACCAGAAGAGAAAGGCTGCAAAGGAGCTCCACCCAGAGCTCCAGAGCCATGAAGACTGGAACTAAGAAAAGCACAGATGTGCTCACCAAACAATTGTAAAGCTCGTCCCAGGGCTCAAAAACCCCCAAGAAGGTCACTGTTTTAAAGCGGGCTTGTTTATGAAGTAAAAGGGGCCAAAGTTATAGATGATGACAATGACAATAACAATAATGATAACTGTACTATTTGTTAAGGGTTTAACACAGCAGGCAGCAACCTTTTACTATAAAAGCACAAAAGTAAATATTTTTGGCTTTGTGGGCCAAAATGTCCCTGTCAGAACTACTGAAGTCTGCCCTTGTAGCCACAGATAATAAAGAGCATGTTGTGTTCAAATAGGACTCTCTACAAAAACAGGAAGAAGGTCAGATTTGGCCCGGGGGCCAGAAGTTGCTAATCAGAATGAATAAGAATCATACTTCACACTCCAAAATTCATAATTTAGGATGGGTGATTTCCCTAAGGAACCTACTCAATGCCCTCTCTCAAGCAGAATTACATAGGCCCAGGAATACTAAAACCCATAGCAAAGACAGGCACGAAGTGTCCCTCATTTCTTCACAAAAGAATTTCATGCTCTAAATATAAAATGTGTAGCTAAAATGTAAGCTCACTGGGAGCTTTTATAAACAGCGGCTTGCACACGGTAAATCCTGAGTGTAGAAGCCAGCACATACAAACTGCAGCAGGAGGAGGTCCCACCAGAAATTTGCTGAGCTGGGTCACAGCATAGCTTCATGGTTGAAGCACAGTGAGGACGCATAGACCTGCTTTGGAATTCCCATGCTCTGAGATTTCAGTTAAAAGATCAACTTTCTCTAAGCCTCAGCCACCTCATCAGCATCTCAGGGTTAGGAATTTGTAGGGTGTCTAGGAAAGGACATGGGGGTAGGGAAGGCAAGCACCATGCTTATTCTCATACTATCATCCTATACACCGACCAAACACAAAGTAGGTGCAAAATAATGGGCAGAGAGATAAACTGGAGATTTTTCTGGAACAACCTAAGTCAGCAGGAATATAGGGCTTATTTTACAATCTTCCCCAGTGAAAAAAAAAAAAGCCTAGCACTGGAAGCATGGCACAGCTGACTGGCAGAGCCAGCCCAGGCACCAGGGACAGCTTGGAGATGCACAAATCCATCCTCAGAGAGCCAGCGAAGACTTTCTCTGCCAGAGGCAGGTGTGGATGGCAGTAAAAGGGAACCGGGAAGGCATGGGGACAAGGCTTCTGTTTACCCATCTCGAAACAGCCTGAGTTCCCCAGGCCCTGGCTCCAGCCCTAGCTGTGTGTTTATTTCCCCCCAAGCAGCTCACTCCCAGCTTCTCACTCTGCAACGCTGACTTTCTTTAACCACACAGAGGAGTAAACACCCAGTCATCCCCTCCACTCCTTCCCTTTCACAGGCCTTCTGGGAGGGAAGGGAGAGAAGCTAATTGGGGAACACAGGAGTTACACGCCAAGATTTGTAAGTAGTTTTCCCTAAAGCCAGAGCGCTACCTGTGGCTGCTTCACCAGCACCAAAGCTAAAGACAAAGGAGTAGGGAAGATAAGTGCTATTTTGCACCCATAGTGTGCTGGGTATCATAGGGTTAAATGCTCAAACTGTGTGATTTTATTCTTATGTCAATCCTCAAAGGTAGGTGTTTGCATTCAAATTTTAGAGACAGGCCTGCACCTCAGAGAAGTTAGGTTACCAGTCCAAAGTCATACAGTGCCTAGTACAGGTCTATCAGAGACCACCCTGGCCAGATGCCAGAGACATTGGGTGGCTCCAATGGTCTCCCTTACTATGAACATCTCATCCCACTTTCCCTTGGTGCAATACATACCAGCCACCACAACCCCATCATTCTCTCCTTTCCTGTGTTTGTGGAGGACACGAAATAGCAGTCACAGCAACAGTAGTCAAGGGATAAGGTAGATAATTCTTTCATGGGTTGTTTCCCAACCAGGACAGTGAGTGCCATCAAGCCAATAACATTATAGTCATCTTACATTTCACCAATCCCAAGTCCTTCCCACAGGGCTTAATGCATGGTAGCTATTCCACGCTATCCACAGAATGAGTGAATGAACAAATGAATGAAAGAATGAATGAATGAATGAATGAGCAAATTATCACCCACCCTTGGTCCCCAGACATTTCAGGAGGCCTAAATATGATTTTCCTGAAGGTTAGCATGAGCTTTAATCAAATACACACACACACACACACACACACACACACACACACAAATATACCACCTTTGCTAAATTCTTGAAAAAGTAAGATTAGAAATCATGCATACTCTCTTCAGATTATAGCACAGCTCTGCCAGAAAAATGATGGCCACCTTCAGACTGAACCCTGTGCATCTCATTTCTAAATGGTACCAACACTTTGGTTTATTAGCCATTTGCCACTCAAGTGACCCAATGAAATAATCCACACAAAGCCAAAGAAAAATGCAATCATTTTTATAAAGCCTTTTGGGTTATCTCCAGAACATGACGGGCTTTTACACAAAGGCCCCACCACCCTGGTGGTACAGAGAGGCAAACTCACCCATTCTCTCACCTGACGCCTACAGTGTGGACATAAAAATAGCATCAAATCTGAATCCCCCCCTCCTGGGGTCTCTGTTGTCAGGACTATGGCTCCACACTTAGTGCCATAAAGGCCCAGTGGCATTAGCTAATTTTTTATACTAAGATCAAGCAGGAGTTATGAGCCAAGGCTTGGAAATAGGCGAAGCTGGGTTCTGACCATGGCTCCGTCACCTACTGTTTATGTGGCCTGAAGTCACTTCACTTGTAAAACAGGGCTGATGAGGCGCACTTGATAAGACGCCCTCAAACTACTAACAAGAGCTCGCCAGGGAGCGCTGTCCTCCTGCCATCTGCTGTCCCAGATGGAATGTGAGATCCTCGCAGGAGGAACTGCATCGGAGCACTCAGCACAGACCTTGGCACCAGCAGGGCCTCAGGGCATGCTTTTGACAAGGGCACGCTGTTGACCTTGGGGGCTGCATCGACAGCACACCCAGCTTTCAGCAGCTGCTTCCTCGCTCAGCAGCCCCCTCTCCCCTCTGGCTGCAGCTCTGGGGTGGGGGCGTATGCCAAGACAATCCTGAGGGCAGTGCTACCGCAGATGAAGAGGTAAGCACGGCCTCGGCTGTGCTAGTCACCAGAGTCTCTGATCGTATTGAATTAATCTTGCTTTCTTCCCAGCCCTTTGCAAGGACCTAGAGTCTAAGGTGCTTTCACGATCTGTCTCAGTCTTTGTATGTGTCTCCATGTTTGTCTGTCTGTCTGTGTGTCTCTTTCATACACACACACACACACACACACACACACAGGTAATTCTGATTGCCTCAAACTTTTTTACCTGGTGAGGCCTGGTGTTTTTGAGACAGTCTCACCAGGTAGTACAGGCTGGTCTTTAACTCACTATGTGGCCTATGCAGGCCTCAAACTTGTAGCAAACCTCGTACCTCAGCCTCCTAAGTACTGGGATTACAGGCATGCCTGGGACTTAAAATCTTACTGGAACTGACAAAAGCAGTACCTCTCTCCCCTAGAAGTAGTATTTCCTTTTCAAATAAAGGACCCTGAGCTGTCATTTTAAAATAAACGCCAATAGTGGGGCAAACCCTTCTTTTTGAGCATCTAAGTTAAAATCCTCCTTTAAAAGAAACCAACTGTGGAGAAATTTGCCTCCTATGCATTAGTAAATCAGGCTTTCAAGTCTTAAAATAATTTTCCCATAATTCATGTTAATCATTCCACTCTCGTAGCATGAATCATCTGTTTAATGGAAAACTTTCACCACGACAGGCAAGAGCCACTGGATCTTGCTTTAGAAATCTCTCCAGAACTCAGAAGGTTTTCTATTATTGACAGAAAAGTTACTGTATTTTTAGCAGGCACTTTAAATATTACTCATGCAATCAAAGCTGTTTTCCTAACTCAACTTACACAGTTTTCAAACATGTATTATGGTTGACCTTATTAAATATTCTTCCATAGCATCGCTGACACACACTGACACACAAAAGTACAGCCCCAGAACTTCTGGCAGCACTGGGAAAAACCAAATCCTTAAGAACTGTCCCAGAAAGAATGGCCATGGCTGTGGGCTTGGCGTTGGCTCCCAACCAGAGCCACGGGAGGCAGGGACAAGTTCCCAAGAGTGACCTCTGCATGGAGGTCAGTGTGCAGACAAGCAGAGCACAGATGTAGGCTTCCTGCATGCTAATTGGAAACCTGCAGAAGCCTCTCCAAGAACTCTCTCTCATGGCTCCAGGAACATTTTTCAATCTCATTAAGGTCTGACATGTCACAGGGGCTACAGGACAACTGTGATATTCTGAAAACAGAAAACACGGAACTATGGTATCCAGAATCGGGAAGCTAAGAAGTAATGCAACTAGCATTTATCAAACACCACCAGGAACTGTGCAAAATAGTGCAGATGTAAGATCTCATTTAATCCTTGCAACAACCCTTCGAGGTAGCTGTTACTGTCTTCATTTTTCAGATAAGAGAAAGAAAAAGATGTTAATAAATTTGCCTGTGACCAGGGTAGAGCCAGGTGGGAACACAGGGTCTGTTAAGACTCCTAAATCTGTGTGCTAAATCCTTTCCCCAAACTTGCCCAGAAGGTTCACGTTCCAGCCCCCACACCACCTCTACTGTGTGGAACTACACTCAGATGAAGGGAACTAATGCCACCCAACACTCACCAACTGCTCATCAAAACACTTCAGCTCTTGTGAATGAGCAGGTTGCTGAGTAATGCAGAGACATAAATGAGTGAGTAGGAGCTTAGTTAGAAACAGGTGGGGAAGGGAAGTCCATCACAGGCCTCCAATGTGAAAATCAGTGAGACCAGAGGTAGCAAAGACAGCTCCAAGAAAAGATGAGAGGAAGGAAAGTAGATGCTCCAGCTCAGTGTGGACTGACATCAGCAAACAAGAAAAAAATATCAGACCAAACACATGAGAATAATAGCAAATGATTGTAGTTGCAATTTTCAAACTCCGAATCTTAGATTGCTTCAATTGCTGAGCCAGGGAGGAAGGAGAAAGGCGGGTGGGGGGAAGAGACGGAGGGAGAGGGAAGGAGTGAAACAGGAAAGGGAGAGGGAGAGAGACAATAACTGGTTCAAATAGCAAGGATTCTGTGCTTCCAGGGTTCTTGTTTGTTTTGTCTGTCCACTCACTCACGTGCTTTAAAATACAGCAGATGGAATACAGTCACCTGGTTCACACTGACTGTGTCTCCTTCCTGACCGCAGGGGACAGGAGTGTGCCTGGTGCTCTGTCTGCCTCCATGAACAGCTTCCCTACCTGAGCGAACACAGTGCCTTTGCCACCCTCAGTGAAATGTTGACGACCACTAGGTGAAAACAGCTAGTATAAAATGTGAGCCCTAAGAGGAGCCTTGGCATCTCCTGGACCCCCCTAACCCTGTAACAGGACCTGATAGGCACATTCACTCCAACTGTCAGCATTCAGACAGAGGCAGCAGCACCAAGAGCAAAACATCGCAGTGCATGAAAGAAAATAAAGCTGAGGTTTGAAAAAATCAAGCCACTAGGTATTTCTAGAGCAGCCCCGGGTGACAATTTCTCTTAAGAAGTTTATAGCTTCATATAAACAACAATTCTCAACACACACCCCAGGAACATTAAATGAGACAACAGGCACAGGGAATAAACTATGAAAAGTGATCTATTAATGCCATAACCAGCCCATGTTAGGTTCCTTGTAGCTCCTGCTCTTGTAATAAATTATAGAAATGATCTCTCATTGTATATTCTTGTAATTCCCATTCTCATCTGTGCACAGTCCTCTATGCTGTCCCATATCAACCGCACATCCAAAGAAAGTGTCTCAGTGCAAACCATTTGAAGACTGCCCTATACAACCTCTCTTCTTTCATTTTGCAAGTGTGGTTTGGACCAATAACCAGGACCTGGGACAAGTTCATGGGATGCTCAGATTCAGAGCAACCCCTGCTGTTAAAGTCAGAGAATCCACTGCCACAGCTCCAGGGAAAGGGCTGTGACCGAAGAGAAAGCAAAGAAGGCTGGAGTCCATCCCTACTTAGGAAACTGCATCAGGAACATCAGCAACCAAGCCTGTGACCCCAGATTACCTTGCCCCAACCACTGTCCACAGACAGCTGCACTGCACAACATTGTTTAAACTGAGATTAACGCTTGATCCTAGAAGACACCATAACCCAAAACGGGCCAACCAAATTTTCCCTCCATCATCTGTACCCTATGGTCACAGGATTGTGATTGGCTAAAGAGGGACTTTGGGATGAGAAAATGTTGACTACGGATGGAGAAATTCTTTTCAGACAAAACATACTAATGAATGAGCAGAGAAACCCAGTTTGCTGAGCAAAGTGGGAGAATAAACCAACTAGGTAAGCAAAAGAAGAGGAAAGAGAATTACAATACAATTTAAGGTAAAATGACATCAGGGTAGTGCCACAAAGGAGGGAAGCATGGGACCCTGAGAGGGAACAGTGGGCACCAGAGATGTCATCTAGAGTCTTAAAAGCCTTCAAGGGACCTGCAGGATGAGAGGGCGCTAACCATGTAGAGATGGGAGAGGATGATCAGGAAGCAGGAATATCATGTGAAAATGCTCTATGCAACCCCGCACAAAGCCAGCAAGGCTGGAAACCTGTGCACATGGGGAAGACACACAGTCCACACAGTTTTGGGGCTTTATGGACTGTTAGAAACACATCCTAGCTCAGGTAAGGACTGGATGCCATAATGCTACCCCATCCTCCTAGGAAGTTTCTTGGGCTGACCTTCATCTGGAGCCACTGTCCTTGCCGCCTCCCTCTTTCTTCTCCCACAGGCTTCTGTCCCCACTGCTTCTGCTTCTCCACTTTGCCTGTCTTCGTGGCTGCACACAGGACTGTGTGCTCCCTGATTGTGTAGTCTGCTCCCTGATTAATCTTGCTATGTCTTGTGCAAACAACCTGACACCTGCTTAGTGTTATTCTGCACACAGAAGCTAGGTTTGTGCAGCAAGCAGCAGCTGGGCAAGCATCTTCCATTCTTTTGTGTTGGAGGAATGATCCAGATGTGCTCAGTGTGAGTGTCACACCTGTATGCTTTAACTCCATCTGTGCCACCCAGTCTGGTGATGAGATGGTGCCAGAGGTCTGGTCACTAGCAAGGTGCTATCAAGTGGGCTGACAAGTAGGCAGTGCTGAGCCCACAAAGAAAACCAACATGAGACTTAGGAGGGCTGTTCTGGACAACCACAGCAATGTCCTCTGACTGGTAGGTATCTCTGGAGCGGCCAGCAGTAGCAGAGACTTTCCTAAGGACACTTGTTCACACACTCACACTCAAGACATGAGTGAAGGGAGCAGGTGAATGACTCATGGCCTTCATCATCTTTCTCTCTGTCCTTACCTGGTTTCCATCTGAGGTCATCACATTCATTCATTCATTCATTCTGAAGCATCTTTGCAGGGTCTACTTTAAATATGACTTTGTAAGAGATCCAGAGATCAGAGATCCTCCAAAGGAGAATGTGGGTAAGCAAAACCCCATGGACAATGTCCACACAAAGGAAGGAGGAGCTGAGGAGGCCACAAAAACAGGTAGTACCCCCCAGATAGACATGGGGGTGCCACTTACTGACTGGGGACACTGT
>RJWT010033791.1:0-13822 GCA_004365215.1 Cuniculus paca
TGCACAAAATAGAGCAGCACTAAAAGAAAAACAAAAGGGGGGGGTGTGGGAGATGGGATGGAGGTTTAAGAAATATGGATATTTTATCTCCCCATTAGCGGGTCATACACAAGAGGGATAGAATCTGATGATCATCAATACCCCAGGAGTAAGAGGACAATATGCACAGGCCCTGGGTGTGAAGAAACTTGATGAATTCTATAAGAATCTGACATCTAAGCCGGGCGTGGTGGCTCACACCTGTAATCCCAGCACTCAGGAGGCTGAGACAGGTGGACAAGTTCGAGACCAGTCTGGGCTACAAAGTGAGCTCAAGGCCAGCCTGAATGGCATAGTGAAACCCTGTCTCAAAAACAGGGCTGGGGATCTAGTTCAGTGGTCTAAGTGCCTGCCCGGCAAGCGCAAGGTTGTGAGTTCAATCCCTGGTGCCGCACAAAAAAAAGAAAAAGAATCTGACACTTGAAATATCTTCAGGGGCGTTTCATAGCACCGTGGATGAAGGGCCTCAGTGAGGTGATGGACATTTTCTAAAACTTATTTACAGTGATGCTCAGGCAACCTTGTAATTTAATAAAAGCCATGGAATCGTACAAATGGATGAATGAAATGAAACGGAAAAGAGACCCCCAAAAAGTTGTAAACATGTTTTTCATCAAAATCACTGAAAGAGAAACAACAAAATGGAACTCTTTATATAATATTAGGTTACATTTACTAAGGTTGTGAGATTGTAAACTCAAGTTGCATCTTAACATGTCTGATTCTCTCTTTCCCTTTTTTTCTTTCTTTTTAATTTTAAACTAGGAAATAAACCCAATGCCTTCACACTAAGCTGCATCCCAGTCTCTTTTATTTACTCATTTATTTTTTTATTGATACAAGATCTTGCTAAGTTGCCTAGGCTGCATTCAAAATTGAGATTTTCCTGCCTCACTTCCTGGAGTGCTGGGATAACAGGAGCACACCACCACGTTGACTTATTCCTTTTCTTTCTTTGTATTAAGTGTGCAATTGTAAATGGGACTGAATTTTCACCTATTAGCCATGGAGGTCAATAGTCTTGAACCTGCTGCTGCTTAAAGTGAAATCCTATTAAAATAGGAAGTTAATTTACAAGGCCACAGTGTCCAGGGTCATTTAACTGCCCGTTACAATGGGTGCGTCCATGCACAGTGGCTCAACGGGTCTTCAGGGCAGAAGCAAAAGGTGTGAAGGCTCTGTCAGGTCACTTTCAAGGTGGGTGGGAATATTTCCTAGAGTGATACCAGCACTCAGATGTCCACACCTCACAGTGAATGCTCGTAAGCTATACCTATTGCAGTCAGGGGTTTGCAAGGAGAACAATTATATACAGGACACATCAGTTATAGTATTATTTATGATGGTCACCCAAGCAGTCAAATACAAAGAAAGTGCAGGCAATTTGTCCACAACACTAAAAACCTAGAAAATCCAGCAGAGGGCCTGGATCCCATGGTAATAACTTGCTTGGGTTCAGCTGAAGACCTAGAGCCCACAACAATGTCTCATGCAAGTCTGTCCCACGAATCTGCACTGGGAAGGTCCAAAGGGCAGTGGTGGGAGCTAGAAAGTCTGTGTCAGCGGGTTGAAGGATCGGTGCCGGCAGGCCGAGGGTTCTGCACTGGAGCTAGAATATTCAATATTCTAGCTCCAATATTCAACATCAGGACCAGAGATTCCCCAAAGAGAACTTCAGCCATCCTCAGCAACAAGAAGGTCCTGAGCTCCTCCGAGGATAACGGCCGAGTTCATATCAAGGAAGCCAGCATGACAAGCTCCTCTAGGACAACCAATGCCTCCAAACAACAATAGTTACGAGAACCCACAATGGTGCTCTTTCTCTCTAGGTCTCCTTTTTATGCTGGCAACCATCCTCAGGTGGGCCATCCACGCTCAGCACCATGCTGATTCAGTTCAGCTGGTGTTTAAGTTGAGCACCAGTTACCAATCCACTACATTGCCTTTCTGTCCATCTTTTTCCCCTCCTGTCTCTCATCCCACAACCTCCCATGAGGCAAACCTCAAAAACTAGAACCAGTTAAAGACATCTTATTACAGTGACCCAAGCACACAGTCCATGTTGATAGCAGCACAACTCATAACAGCTAAATCTTGACAGCTGCCTCTAGGTCCACCATCTCTAGATCCACCATCTCATGACTAGATAAAATACTGCTGTTTACACACAATGGAGTACTGCTCTGCCATAAAGAAGAACACATGAGTCATTCGTAGGAAAACAGATGCACCTTCAGGACATAATGTTAAGTGAAACAAATCAGACACACAAGCTTAAATATCACAAGGGGTGTCTTACGTGAGAAACCCGAAGCATAAATAAAAGAGCAAACAAAAACAGATACTAGGAAGTAGGGTGATAGATCTTTCTCGAAGAGATGAAGGGTGGTAAAGGGAGAGGAGGAGAAGGCGAAGAAGAAAGGAATTAAGCTGTGCTACGTGCACGCACCAACTCCAAATAAGGAATGTAAACATGATGTACTGTGAATATCGACTCACAAAATACTAAATTAATTAAAAAGGAAAAGAAACTAGAATCCCTTTTTCTGAAAGTATCTCCTAGAATGCAGAACCTCTTTTCCCCCTAACCCAACCAAAGATCTTGAAATACGCCTCTAACTTCCGCCCAACTTCTGTGCAAAAGCTGCTCCTAAAGGAACGCTCCTGTTCACCCTGTTGGATTTTAGGTCCCGAGGTCTCCAACTCCAGAAAGGGTCCTGCTGTGCGCTATACCTGTTAGGAGGAGATACTGTGTAGGGAAGCCAGGGAGACAGTGAGCAGACAGATGAGCCTGGCTGCTTAGGTTCCATCCTCCGTTGGTGATGACTGACTCAGACCTTTTTTTGCCCAATCCTATTTCAACATAGCTGTTTATGCTTCACTGAAGCTAAGCAGAAGGATGTGTAGATAACCCTGGATCCTTGGGATCCAGATGCTTCCAGGCCATGTGTACTGGTCAGCTCTCCAATGCTGGGACAAAATACCTGCCACTCACAATTTCAGGAGGAGCAGGTTATTTGGCTGACAGTTTTAGGAGCGTCAATTCATGCTCCTTTGGCTCCAGGGCAGAACCAGCATGGCGGAGGGGTGAGACTCAGCAAAGCTGCTCAAATCTCAGAGGCCTGACCTAGCGCGGGCAAACAGCCCCGGAGAGGAAGGGACCTGGGACCACACATTGTGCCCAATGTCATGGTCCCGGGACCCACCCAGACACAGCCAGAAGGGTGCTTTACTAACCCAATGGCCATCTTTCAAGCCAGTCAGGATGACAATCAAGATTGACCATGCCAGCATAATAAAGCTATGATTAAATACGTCTCTGATGCCTTTCTTTTGTTCATCTGTCTTTGGTTAGGAGAGTGATAACAGCTGAGTTCATATCAGGGGAGCCAGCATGACAAGCTCCTCCAGGAGAACCAATGGCTCCAAAAAACAACAGTTACGAGAACCCACAACGCTACTCTTCCTCTCCAGGTCTCCTTTTTATGCTGGCAACCGTCCTCAGGTGGGCCATCCATGCTCACCATCATGCTGATTCAGTTCAGCTGGTGTTTTTGGTTAGGAGAGTACCATGATCCTTTTGATGGGCAGGAAGGACACCATCAAACAAAGGAAAGACACCAAGTGGAAAGGAGCTTAACCAAGGGAACAGTGATTTTATTGCTGCTATTTAAAATATACACACCTGGTGCTCTTAGAAATTATCAGCTGACCAAAGTTGTGATTTTCAGTGACATGTACAAAGAGAGACCAGTATTGTCAAGATTATTTCCATCATGCTAGCCACTACCTTCCCCTCCTCTTCCTTCTCTTAATACTTCCTGCTCACTCTTCTTTCTTCTGTTTCCTCCTTCTTCTCCTCCTCATCCTTCTAATATATTTAGGAGAGCAAAGTATAGAATCATTACTTGAGTTTAAGCACAGAAGCATTCCTTATGGTAATGCAGAAAAGTGTAAAAAAATCAACCTGTTAATTTCCTATTATATAGTGTAGCTACATTACTCTGGTACACATTTTGAGTAAGAAGATAAACACTTAGAAATAGTGGATTGAATTGCTTTGACTGGCATCATATTTATCTGCAAGTTAAAGTACATAGAGCTACAGTATAATGGGATAAAACAGTATCTGTCAATTTAGAATAAAAATGTCCATGCTACATGTCACAGCCTAAAATGTAGAATTGGTCACGCAACAGTGGAGGGTTTTAATCAAAACATATTTTCATTGTAGAAAGGTTGCAAAGAGTAAACGCTAATTATCTCCAATCAAATCTACTTAAATTCAATTATTATTGTAATATAAATATAAAGAAGACTGAAAGCCCTGTTTCTAGACATGTGTTTATGAATGTAACCATTTCATATCAGCTGTAGCCTTCAATAGCATGGAGAGAGAGGCCATGGCAGACCTGTCTTCCTGAAACATAGCAAGAAGGAGCAGGAAGAGAAGAAACGTTTTCTTCCCTCGATGATGTTAACGATGACCATATAACTAAGTAATTATATAGCACATGTAAAATTTTTCCAGGTTGGCATTAGTGCATTAAAAGGCTATAGTTTAGGATAAAGAAAAACAATTCTAAAGTCTTTTTTTCTCTTTTTAAGTAAGTTCTATGCATAGAGTAAATGCTGGCAGCATCCTAAGGGAATAGGTTGAAAAACAACTGTTACGCTGTTCAGCAAATACAAAGACATCACAGGGATGATTCCTAAGAGGGCTAATAGAGACTTATTTTAGGCCAAGCTGACCTCAGCCGCTCCAAAGGCTGCCATCTGAACCTAGAAAAACTGATGATATGCAAAGAATGCTTTTACATAAAAGGCTCATCTTGTTTAAAAGAAGATGCAAGTGTTAAATGCATAGCTGAAGTTTTGAGACTATACTCATACGTGAAATAAATCAGACTCACATTTGTAAATATCACATTGTCTCCCTCGTATAAAAATAAATAATAACAATAAAAACTGAAAGAGTAATAAGATCCAAAAGGTACAATAGATATTGTAATAATGACAGGGAAAGACAGTGCTCAAAAGGAAAGAACACCTGGGATAGGGGAAAGGAGAAATGGAAGAAAGGAAAAGATTATTTGCAGGTAGGTATACACATACAACTGTATGTATGTGTATGTGTGCAAGATAGATGACTATACTACTAATCTCTGTTAACTCATCAAAAAGAACAGTTCGTGCTATCATTGTTTGATTGTTCGATCATTTTTACGCCTGGATCTTGTAGCCTGAACAGCTACTTCTAAGATAACAATATGGAATGTATTAACTAGTGTTGATTTCTTACTGTTTTTTCTTTAAATATTCTATTATTTCTATCCTCTTTTCTCTTTTGCTTTTTAAAGCAAAAAAAGATGTATAGCTGAAGTTTAGAAATCACAGGAATGGAAATTATGTTTGACACCTTGGTGGTAGGTGTGTTGCACAACAGCTGAGAGTACAAGAGATTTTATTTATTTGTTTATTTATGTTTGTAGTTCTGCGATTGAACCCAGGGCCTCTCACATGCTAGGCAAGTGCTCTAGGACTCAGGGTCGTCTACAGCCCTTTCCATTTTTTTATTTTGAATCAAGGTGCCACTACATTGATCATGCTGGTCTTGAACTCATGATCCTGCTGTCTCAGGCCCAGGAGTAGGTGATAGTACAAGCATGCACCAAAAGGCCTGGCAAGACAGGCTTTTTGTACTTGTAAATTAGTACCATCAGTCCTCAGTATCTGTCAGTTGGTTCCGTATCTGCAGATTCAGACAACTACAGACCGAATACATTTAAAAAAACAACAAAAAAAAGATTATATGTGTACTAAGCATGTGCAGACTTTCACCCCTGCCACGATTTCCTAGACAATACAGTGTGACAACTATTTACAGAGCTTTCACATGACTTCAGGAATTGCATCTTATCTAGACCTGATTTAAAGCATACACAAGGATATGTACTGGTTTTATGTAAATGGGAGGTCATTTTTTTTTTAGAAGGAACATGAGCATTTCTAGATATTTGTGTCTAAGCAAGAAGAATGCATTAAAATCCATTCCCTGCAGATACTATAGGAGGCTTGTATTTTATACCCAAAGATAACAGCGCCTACATGAATAGAATTTGAATATTCATAAGTGATTGGCCTTTGAAATTTGGGTATTCATAAGGGATTGGCCAGCTAAATTTGAACCATCACAGGTGACTGACCTTTGAAATTTAGATATTCATAGGTGATTTGCCATATGTGCAACCCTCTGTCCTGTTCTGCCTCTGGACCAGGGGAGGCTGAGACTACAATTGTCATCTTGTGGGATCAGGAGGTGTCAGAGAGAAGAGAGGGCCCAGGTGGCTAAAGAAAAGTAGGTGACCACCCCAGGGGAGCATGGAGTCCTCATCCATCTTCTTATCTTCCAGTTCAACTGATCAACTCAGACTCAGAAGCAGACTGAACTCAGAGACTCCCGGAATGCAAGCCAGCCACCATGCAGAATTGGTCCCGTGGATTTTTGAAGACTTGCGCAGAGAGCTCCCAGCAAGTGGTGCAGCCACACCCTGAAGGAACTACACACACAGACACACCCACCATCCCTGGCGAGATTCTGGGTCTTTCCACACCTGATCAAACCTGCCTTAGATAATGCCTTGCCCAAAAGCCTGCAGGATGGACAGAAATAAGTCTCACAAGAGCTAATAATGTAAACTGAATCTCTGCCACACGTGCCTATGAGAGCTAAGTACGTCCAGATTTCTACAAATGGCTCGTGTTTATCCTTCTTTGTGGCAGAGTAATACTCCACTGTGTGTAAACACCACCTTTTCTTTACCCATTCATCTGCTGACGGACATATAGGCTGCTTCCAAGATTTAGCTATTGTGAGTGGTGCTGCTATAAACATGGGTGTGCATGGAGTGCTGTCATACGACGTCTTTAACTCTTAGGGATATACTCAGAAGAGGTAGAGCTGAGTTGAGTGGTCTTTCTATTTTCAGTTTTTCAAAGAGTCTCCATACTGTTTTCCATAGTGGTTGTATTACTATTTGTCCCCACCAACAATATAGAAGAGTTTCTTTTTCCCCATAACTGCACCAGCATTTGCTTTTTCATTTATTTTTTAATTCTTGATGACAGACATCTTTTTTTTTTCCCAGAGTGACACCATAATACTAGTGAAATAAATCAGACACAGTACGTTAAATATTGCATGGTTCATTTTGCATGAGAAACCCAAAATATAAATAATTGAAAGAGCAAAATAAAAGACAGATGATAGGAACAGGGTGGTAGAGTTTGTGGAGGAGGGATGGGGTCTGGGGATTGAAGGAGATGGGAGGGTTGGGAGGGGAAAGAGATTAAGATGTGGTTGGCACATGTATGTACTGATTCCCCAACATGAATGCAATTATCATGAATCTCACAAAAAAATATATATATATATATCTAAGTCTACTTGATTCTGAGAACAAATTCTGACAGAAGAGATGATAATTGCACTTTTCTTGCCTGCACAACCAGAGTATAGAAAACTGCCACAGAGAAGGACTTTAAAAATTAAAGCAATAGTAAAACTGGCTGGGAAAAACAGTACAGAGGTTTCTCTTAAAGGTAAATGGAATTACTGTATTACCCACTGTGTACTACTACGTATATCCCCTAAATTACTGAAACCATGAAATCTGACATGGATTTGTACCCCCATGTATATAGCAGTATCATTTGTGATAGCCAAAACACAAAGGCCACCGTAAGTACCCATCACTGGATGACTGGATGAACAGAAGGTGAGCCAAGATACAGTGCGATATCACCCAACCATGAAAAGCAGTGAAGCACTGATGTGAACTATGATGTGAATGAACCTTCAAAACTATGTGCTTGGTGAGTGAAGTGAAACACAAAAGGTCATGGGTAGTGTAGGGCCTATTGATAGGAAATGTTCAGAAAAGGCAAAGCCATACAAGAAGAAGAAAGCAAATGAGTCATCTCCTAAGGATGTGGGAATGAATGGAATTGGAATACATACTAAAGGGTATAGGGTTGATTGGACGATGTTGAGGAAAATATTCTGGAACTAGATGGGTGATGGCTGAGCAACACTGGGAATGTACTCAATTACCTCTAAATAAACACCTAATAATAGGTCATTTTAGCCAGCCCAGGAACTTTTTGTCATACCTTTCTCTTGAATGAGGTTGGAAAGTGGGATTTGCTACTAACCAGCAGTGTATGGCAAAAATAAGGAGATTCTGCATGCAGTCCTTAAAGTCCCTAATTGGTTGACCCTATTCATCACATAGGGAGAAGACACAGGATAGGCCTTATGTAATCAAGTGAGTGCTTGTCTCAGTTATTTTTCTGGTTGCTGAGACAAAACACCCAGCACTCAATGTTAAAGGGAAAAAGGTTTATTTAGCTCTCAGTGTATAGAGGGTTCAGTCCATAGTCTGCTGGCTCCAAGGAAGGGTGGCACATGGTAGAGAGGCAACTGTTCATGGTAGCAGAAGACAGCAAAAGCAACAAAAGAGGAGGGGAGAGAAAGCTTCTTTCTGTCCCTCTTATGGCAGGCTACCCACCATCAGGCAGGTGTAGCACTCACACCCTTAATCCCAGCATTAGACCATGAATCAATCACAGACTCTAGATTTTGCTGCCCCCCATGACTGCATGAGGCTTTGTGGGGGGGTATTCCAGACACAAACCGTAACAACGCTTGAAACACAAGCCTAGGTAGAAGAAAGTGTGTCCTGCTGGCCCTGATCCAGCAAAGAGCTGTAAGGTGAAATGCTTACAGTGAAAGGTGGGAGGTCTCAGGCGGATTAGGGCTTCCTTGTATAAAAACAAGGAACTAAATGCTGACACAACATGAATAATTTTGGAAGAGGACCTTCTCATGGCTGGACACCTGACCCCTATTCATTGCAAGATTGTCAATGGTATTTTCAAATTCTAAGTTTGTGCTAATTTGGAATTCAGTGATGCATAATGACTATAGTATATGCTTTCACAGATAGATGGATGGATAGGTAAATGGATGAATGGATGGATAGAGATAAATAGATGGACAGATGACAGAATGGATGGATGAATTGATGACAGGATGGATGGATGAATGGATGGATGGATGGAAAGATGAGTAGATGGACAGATGACAGAATGGATGGATGGATTGATGACAAGATGGATGGATGGATGGATGGATGGATGGATGGATGGATGAACAGATGCACAGATGATCAACTGATGACAAGATGGATGAATGGATGGATGGATAGATGAATAAATAGATGGATAGATATACAGATAAATAAAAAGATTGCTTGACTTATGATATTACTGACACCATGGAATTTAACCAGAATGTCAATGTTTTCAAATGCAGTGGTGGCTTTCAAGTAGCCATCACAGATGGTAACTTCATACCATGCCAATCAGACTAATAAACAGTTTCCAACTTGCCTCCAAGGCAGATGTTTCTCTCCCCAGCTTCTCTTTTGCAACCCGCCTCCCTCCAAAAAAAAATAAAAAAAGAATCCTCTTTGAAGACTGAGCAAGTGAGCAAGGCTGCTCTGGATTCGTGCCACTTCCAGCTAAAAACCTTCTGACTCACACAGCATGCAGCTTGCATGAGTTCTAGACACTCATGCCTGTCACCTCCCAGGTTAATTAATTGATGTGTTACTTGGACAACTGCAATTAGAAGTTCGTGGGAGCCATTTCAACTTGATGACTGTGGTGACATAGCCAAGGAATATGTAAATTATGTCATCCCTGGGTGCATGACAATATGGCGGACCAGAAACAAAGCCCTGGCTTTCACATCATCTACAGATATTTACAGACGCTTGTGCTTAGTTTTCCCATCTATAGAATGGAACCCATGAATATCCATCTCACAGGGTTGATATGAAGAAAAAACTAAATGAAACAAGAGAAGAAACTGCTCTCTGTAAACACACAGCATCACATAAAGTTACAGAAATGTGACTCTGTCTGTGGACAAGAACACTAGCCTAACTATGGTTCTCAATTGGAAATATTGTGCTATCCCCAGGGGGACTTGGCAATCTCTGGAGATAGTGTTAGTTATCATGACCTGGGGGAAATGTTACTGGCAATCCAGTGTGTAGAAGCCAGCAATGTTGCTAACTATCCTATAATGAAGACACAGGAATAATCTGGCCTCTAATGTCAATGGAGTTATGATGGAAAATCCTCCATTATGTCAAAGTGCTCTATTACTCTTTATGAGTTGCTTTTCAGACCAGTAATCATTCACTGGGGGTGAATTTACCTTCTGGAAACATTGAATAATATCTGGAGATGGTATTGGTTGTTAATCAGATGTCAATGATTGGCTATTGATAGCCCATCGGTGCTACCAAGCACCCCATAATGCACTAGGCAGCCTCATTCATGAGAAAACAATTATTCAGTTCCAAGTATACATTGTGAGAAAGGCTAGCCTAGATGTACAGTAATTACCCCTTATCTGAGTTGTCATTTCAGACCTGCAGCCAACCGCACTCTGCAAATAATATTTATCTTCACTTTTCCAAGAGAGAGACCACATGCATATAACTTCTATGTCATCTTATTGTTATAATCATTCTATGGTACTGTTAGTTATTACTGATAAATTGGATATTATGATAGCTATGTGCATATTGAAAAAATAGGATAGAAAAGGGTATGTTTGGTCCTACCCACAGTGTTAGGAAACTGAGGGTCTTTAAACATATTCTTCATGGTTAAGAAAGAGAATGACTATATTTATGCTCAGAGAAAATAACTTCTTCTTAACTAAGTCAGAACTTGATTTTGTTTTGTGGTAGTAGAATCTAGCCTTGTGAGAGCTGAGACCATATCATGCAGTATATAACACCTTGGTCAGAATTTTGCCACCCATATGAACACCTCCGTAGTGAAATCAAATGAATGTTGCATTGAACAGAATGAATAAAGACTGTTCGACCTTATAGTCACCTTATGTTCGTTGGTTCTAGACTGGTTTTTATGATTTGGATATGCAATGTCTCCTAGAGGTTCATGGGTTGAAGACTTGGTCCCTAATGGGAGCTATTGATCCTGAGGGTTCTGAGTTCATCGATGGATCAATCCAGTGACAAGCTCGTAGTCTACTGGGTTTATCAGGAAGTAGACTCTAGTAGGGTCTTCACAGTACCTCCATACTTCAAGACACGGGTGCTTCTTGTCTGTCTCCAGTTCAAAGCAGTTGTAGTTTTATCACTCTCCCCTGACAAAAAAAAAATTTAGCACTGTCTGAAGATTATTTTGGATGCAATAGCAAAGCAGGTAGGAAGAGTCGCTAGTGCTATCTACTGCGTAGGGTTCAAGGATGCTGCTCAACACGCTACAGTGCCTGGGGCAGCCCTGCCACAGGAAATGATCCCACCCCAAGTGTCCACAGTGCACAGGCTGAGACATGCTGTTCTCAGTCGAAGATCCACCTTATGTACTTTAAATGCTTACTGTATTCTTGGGCAACGGCTGTCAAACAGGAAGACGATGCTACCTGCCTAAGAGCGTTTGGCAACACAGGATGATTGTTTTTGTTGTTGCAACTGGGCAGTGAGATGGAGGCATCCAGGCGCTATAAACCTCCCAAGATGCTGCACAACCCCGACAGCAATGAATCAGCAAGGCTCAAGTATCCACAGTGCTCAGCAGTCGGAAAACTCTTCAATGGAGGCTCGCTGTAGGTGAGAATCTCACGGTGTCGCTCTATCTCTGGACTGGAAATTTCTCAATCCTGAAAACCACCTAAAGGGACCCAGGACCCTGGGTCATCTCCATTCCATCTCCAGACTTTCCAGGAAATTCCACTGTCCAGGGGGCTGCTCCTAATGAGCCAAGGGGCAAGTCTCTGCAGTCTACTTCCTCCTCCTAACAAGTATGTGATTATCACTGACTTTAGCATGGCAGTATTTACGAGGAGTGCTTGCTTTCCTTCTCAGACAACACTGGAGGTAAGACTTGACTTCTCCTCACAGTGGCATTCTCTGTTATTTATATCCCAGGAAAGCATGGGAAGTACTTTTGGTCCAGTATTACAAGGGTTCATCTCAAACAGGCTAGAATTTAAATGAGAAGATAAGATCAACACAACATGCCAGAGATTAAAATAAAAAAAATAAATAAAAGATTAGAGATTGCTCTGGAGAGTCATTTTGTTTATTTATTTTTTTTTAAATTGCATTTCACTTTATGTTTTGGTGCTGGGGATGGAACTGAGGACCTCGCACATGCTAAGCATGCACCCTACCACTTAGCTGGTATCCCAATCCTGCTAAATTTTAGTGCCTGTTTACTCAGCTTTTAAGGGCTACCTGACACTTGTGGTGAAGGTTTTGGACACAAATGCAACGAGTTGTTATTAATTTATTGTCTTTATTCATGCACTGCAAGATTTTAGATGTGTACAAACTGAGATCATAGCTGTTGTGTTATAATCTCAGTATAAAGGAAAACAAGGCAATTTCTCCCTGCTGTTTTCTAAGGATTTCTATCACCCATCATTGCATGCTGATCAAGATGAAAACACACACGAAGTAAATGACTGCCAAATGGAGCGATCATTCTATAAAATAACCGCAACATTTTTAGGGGCATCATTTTTAACAAGAACTCTTTTTAACACTGTTCTTTTAATCTGCACGTGTTGGCAAGTCAGGAATACATGATGCTGCTGATTGAATACGAAGTAGTCAAGAACTGGACATCTTAATACATTATGAACATTCCTACAGTGCACTCATACAATAACCTGGAAGGCTTAATCTAGAAGGGATTACATGCATTTCTTTGAATCGCTCTTTTGGATGAAAAAAAGCCATACATTTGGTTGGTTCCTAGTTCCTATTTTGCATGCATCTCAAAGGTTAAATTGTTTCTGTAATTAATGCAAACATCCAAAAACAATAGCTACTTTATTTATTTATTTATTTTTATTTTTTTTAAGATAGGATCTTACTATGTGGTTCAGATTGGCCTTGAACTCATTATGTAGCCCAGCCTGGCCTGGAATTCATGGCGAGCCTCCTGTCTCGGCCTCCAGAATGCTGAGATTTCAGGCATGAGTCACCATGCCTAGCAACAGCTTCTTTCTGAACTACATAATCATTCCTCAGCAAGGCCAGTCCTTTAATAGAAATGATCTACAGACACAATCTTGAACCACGCAGCGATGAACAGTAACACAGACCACAACCTAAAGCAAAACCAGCAAACCCTAATAAGCAATGCCAGATTCCACAGTTCAGATAATAATAAATTTGGTGATGTGTGCATATATTTCCTAAATAAGTGGGCGCTTTTGCTCTTTTAATTTCCAGCATCTAAATTCAGGTATTCATGACAGATCTGGAATCTGCACGCTGAGACATTCTGGAAAGCATTCCAAAATGAAAATTAAAAAGTAAAAAGAAGATACTACTGCTGATGGTAATTCCTTCTCACATTTATTTTTCAGAAAAGCAATGAAGTCGGGCGTGGTGGCTCACAAATGTCATCCCAGCACTCGGGAGGCTGAGACAGGAGGATCCTTGCAAGTGTGAAACCAGCCTGCGCTACAAAGTGAGCTCAAGGCCAGCCTGAATGGCATAGCGAGACCCTGCCTCAAAAAGACAAGGGCTGGGGAGTTGGCTCAATGGCCTAAGCACCTGCCTGGCAAGCATGAGGTAATGAGTTCAACCCCCGGTGTCACAAAAAAGAAAAGATAAAAAGAAAAGCAATGAAAAGTAAAGTTAGAATGACACCAATCTTTCAT
>RJWT010033792.1:0-13828 GCA_004365215.1 Cuniculus paca
AGTAGTTGCTCCTATTACAAGCTATAGGCATGAAAAGTTGATCAAACAATATAGACACACACCTTTCTTTTTCAGTGAACTAATATCAATTAGTAGTTGTCTTGGTTACTTTTCTCTCATTGCAAGAACAAAATACTCAACTCCCAAAATTAAGGAACAGAAAGTTTATTTAGATCAGTTTGTCGAGGATTCAGTCCATAATCAGCTGGCTCCAAGGAAGGATGGCATGACACAGGGGCAACACTTCAAGGAAGCAGAAGACAGCAAAGCAACAAGTGCAAAAGTGTGGAAGAACAAGCCTCTTCTCCTCCCTTATAGTGTAAGCAGGCTATGCCCCTTGGCTGGATGTAACATTCACACTAACTCTGTGGACTCCTTTTACACAGGCGGAGGATGTTTATAAAGTAAGGATGCTGGCCCCCTGCTGGATCTCTCAGTTAAACTCCTGACATTCTCAAACTGACACAATGGAAAATATCCTAGAGATGTAAGGGCATGTCCTTTATACCCCAGGATAGAGAGCTGCTGAGTTACTTTGTTAAGCTTCTAGACTTCTCAAATTGACAATGTATGAAACATAATAGTAGTCTAGCTATCTTAACTGTTTTGTGTGTGTATGTGTATTTTTTCTTCCTTTTCCCTTCCTTCTTTTCTCCTTTCCCCCATCCCATTTTCTCTTTCCTTTTGAACAGCTTCATTCCACTCCACAACATGTATTGTACATTCTGGATCCTACTTACTTTTTCAGTTTCTTATATTAGAGAGACAATACGATGGTTACATATGCAAGTTTGATTTATTTCACTTATGAGTATAGTCTCAAGTTGCATTCATTTCTCTATAACTGTCTCAAGTTTATCCTCTTTATAGCTGAGTAGTAATCCATTGTATAAAAATTGTATAAAAATACCACATCTTGTTTATCCTCGATTTATCCTCAGTTTTATTCCTTGGTTGATGGGCATTTGGGTTGTTTCCAGGATTTAACTAATACAAATTGTGCTGCTATAAGCATGGGTGCACATATATCACTATGGTATGACTCTTCTGAGAAAATACCCAGAAGTGGAATGGTTGAGTAAATGGTACTTCTAATACTAGTTTTTTGCGGAATCTGCACACTGATTTTCATAGTGGTTACACCAGTCCATATTCCTACCAACAGTGGAGAAAGGTTCCTTTTTCCCCACAGATCCTCCAGCATTTGTTATTGGTTGATTTCTGGATGATAACCATTTTTGCTGGGGTGAGATGTAATGTCAGTGCTGTTTGAATTTGCGTCTCTTGGATGACCAATGATGAGGAACATTTTTTCACATATTTATTTGCCATTCATATTTCTTCATCTGAAAAGCGTGCTTTAAAAAATTCTCAGTGTGAATTAAACTGGTTCAAGGTCTTAAAGATACTTCTAGAGCTGTTTTCAGAGAGAAAAGAGGTCACTGAAGAGTGACTATTAGATGAAACTAATCAGACATTCAAGTTTAAGTATCACATGCTTTCTCTTACACGAGATACTCACAAAAAAATAGAAAGCAAAACAAAACAGATAACAGGAAACAGGGAAATAGAACTTTTCTTTTTCAAAAGGGAAGGAAGCTAAGTGATAGAGGGAGGCTGGGGAAGGGAGAGATAGAGAATAAAAAAAAGAATTAACATATGTTATGTATGTGTACCAATTCCCCATGAAAAATGTACTCATTAGGTACTACAAACACGTACCAATGCAAATAAAAATTATAAAAAGTAATTAGGAATCTATTAAAGTTGCACATCCAAGAAGTAAGACAAAAGTAACAGAAGTAAGTATTTTCAAAGTGATCGAAATGGAGAATAAATTTAGTTTTTAGACATCTTCATTTGGGAATTGAAGACTAAGAAAAAAAGAGAAATTAAGGGGAAATCCTGAGGTTTTGTTCTCCACATTTTTGTGAATGAAGATGGCATTTAAAGCTATTTTAGAAAGGCAAAGACTAATTTCAAGGAGGAAATTTAAAAAAAAAAACTTTCAGTCATGTAGTATTTCAGAAACCCATTAGATACTGAAACACAGACATCAATCAAATCAAGCTGGAGATAACAGTATGGAGTTCAGAAATTTATTTCAGGAAGTCAATATTTTGTGCTGCACTTGAAACCACGGGATTGAATGTCACCTAGAATACAGTATTGGTAGTAATATTAAAGGTAGATGCAAGCTGTACCCTGAGGCATACTGACATTTTAAAGGTCTAAAAAGGAGCCAGAAAAGGAGAATGAAGAGTCCTTGGCACTATAGGAAGTAAAACAAAACTGACATTTACCATCCTGGGTGATTTTGATTGGAATTGAAGTTGTCAATGGTGTCAGAGCCTGGTCAGAGGTCACTTGTGATTCAGACAGGTATTTAACTTTTGTTGCAAAAGCCAGTTCTTGGTAACTTCAATGAGTTCAAATTAGTGGAATGACGGGGAAGAAAATCTAAATTAAGTGGAGTAAGGTGAAGAAAGGAATACTAAACAAAAATAGCTGTTCTGGCATTTATGGGAACCATTGCTATACTAGAGCATGGTTGTTTTATTGCTTTTATTAAAAAATAGGGATTGATTTTATCTAAAATCACAAGGTTCTGACTGTTTCATTGTTGTATTGTTAAACATAAATGTTGCTTTCAAAATCGTTTAACAGTTTCTGTATTATAGTCAGAAAAAGCATCATTGTTGATCATTTATTCTTTTTTATTTTACATTCTTGAACTCTTGTTTTCTTTTTTTTTTTTAATTCTGAAACTTATTGAGTAGTTTATTTATGGCACAAACGTAGGAGAAATCCTTTCTAAAGTCTCATATACGAATAATTGTTTTTATTCTTTTCTAATATGACTGATAACTTGGTCATAGATAAAGATATTTTGCAAGGCAGGCCCACTCAAATTCTGTATTTACTCTTGTTACTGAATTTTTGTAAAGATAAAAAAAAGAAAAGCTGATTTTATTGTGTTTATGGGAGATGTTTTTCTCTTTCTTTGGAAGTTTTTAGAATTCTTTTCCCCATTGCTGAAATATAAAAATGTATCTTATTAATTCTACATCTGTCCTAGCTGTTTTATTTGCCTTTATTTAAATTTTTCTCCTTTTTTAGAAAAAAAAAAGATTTCTTCTGCTAACACACTGCCGTGTTTCTTCTATTTTCTTCCCTATTCAGATTTAATGTCCATGGAACAAAATTGAAATACCAATTCTCCAAGTATGTTTTGTCTTTTAAGTAATTATTAATTTGTTATTACTGTCCCAGTTTCACTCTAGTGTTCCTTAGATTGTTGCTAAGTGTTGTGGGATTATTTCTCAGATTTTTTTCTAAAATGCAAATATGGAAATCACACTAATCCAATTCAAGCTAGATCAAGCTTCTCATATATTGCTTGTTAAGAATCTGGGTACTTTTGATTAGCTAAATTCAAAACCCTCCTCCTTCATACAGTATTACATATTAGAGCACAATAAATCTGGTACTCTTTTGTAAGGCCATTACGTAGCAAATACCTGAGATACTCAGTTTGTAAAGACAAAAGATTATTCATTTGATTGATTGATTGATTGATTGATTGATTGATTGATGTGCATATTATGGAGGTGCCAGTCCTCAATGTTTGGCCTCATTCGTTTGTGGGAGGGAGCACAGAGTGGAAAACAAAACCCTCATCTCATCAATAGGAAGCCAAATGGAAAGCAAGAGGAGAGGAGCAGGTTTTCACTATCCTGTCCAAACCACAATCCAATGACCTAAAGATTTTCCTCACTGAAGTTCCATCACTTAAAGATCCCACAACTTCCCAACAGTGTAAGTCTGAATACAACCTTTTCAGTCGTTAAGTCTTTTGGGGACATTTAAGACCAAAACTATGACTAGGGGTGCAACTCACTGGTAGAGAATGTACCTGGCATAATGAGCCCCTGGGTGCAATCTCTCATACATATAAAGAATCCAAGCCATAGCAGCATTTTTGAGTCATTTCATAAGGCTCCCTAAGTTTCCTACTCTCTCCAGAAATATTCTCCTGTGACTATGACAAGCCTCTGTTTGTCTTTTGACCAGAAAACTGCAATAGTTCCTTAGGTTGTACATGGATGGTAGAAAAAGAATCACCTTAAGCTTAATCACCTTTTCTATTAATAAATGCAAGGATATAGACATAAAAATGAAATTCCTTATCTTTCATTCCCAACACTTTCTAGTCTGAGAAAAGTATCTGCTATTATCAGTAAATGAGTCATTTTAGGAGTGGTTAGACATTCGGTATCTGCTCCCAGAAGCATGGCGTTGCCCTGCTCAGGTAATGAAATCCTTAAAAAAAAGCTGATGTATATTGTCCATGAAATGTTTCTTTCCCCAATTTATAAAATGCAGGATATGAGTCAAGGCCACCAGGAGGGCTCAGTTTAGGATAAACTAAATGTTTTAAATCGTGTGATGGCTGATTAGGAATTCTGAGCTTTATATTGATATAACCTTTCAAGCAGCCTTCAAAATTCTTCCTGTTAATTGAATTTGCCAGGCTACACTCACAAGATGAAGAAAATGGAAATACAAGATACATTTGATTTTTCTGACTCCTTTAGAAATGGAATTAACCAATAGGGGAAAAGTCTACTTTGGAATGAGAGAAAATCGTGACAAAACGCCAGCCTTGGAAAGTATTGTATAGCTGAATGTTTCCATGAAGCGCTATTCCTTCCAAGAGAGTGCAGAGCATTTTCCCTCCATGAGCTTTGGAGCAAAGCCTCACCAATTTCAAAATCCACTTATGGGTAAGCTTACGTTTCAGGTTTACTTTCTTGTTCACAAGAGGTATATTTTCATTTTTAAATTTTTCCTTAACTAGATATTATGTACTTTTTGACTGACACATATTAATTGTACATGCACATGGGGCCCTATGTAATTTGGTACAAATATGATATACAATACTTCAAGCAAGATACTTAACAACACCATATTACCAAACATCTATATTTATATACATTGAGGAACTTCTAAGAATTTTACTTATTTTGAACTGTTATAGACTTTTGTGCATAATTACCCATTATTATTATTATTATTATTATCACAGACTAATTCTTCCTGTGTCACTGCATGCTAGCTCCTAGGCATTAAATTGCTTGAGTTCCTCATATATTTTATTAATCACTCATTCGATGAATACTTTACAAATACCTTTCTCCATTCTGCAGATTATATTTTCACAGTTGTCATTGCTTTCTTTGCAGTTCTGGAACTTCTTCGAGCGATATAATTATTTGGTTTGACTCTGATTTTATAATTTTATCCAAATATTCTTGGCCTACACCAATGTTTTCAAGAGTTTCTACTATGCTTTCTTCTAGTAGTTGCATAGGGTTAGATCTGACATTTACTTCTTCAGTACATTCTGTGTAAATGTTCATATGAGGTCAGACTTAGGTATCTAGTACACTCTTGAGCATATGGATACAGTTCACTCTATCACACTTATTAAACAGACTGTCCTTTTACCAAGGTATGCTTGGACACCACTGACAAAAATCTATTGACTGTCTATATTTAGATTAATTTCTGGATTCTCTACTCTATTCCACATGTGGATTTATATGGGAGTTTTCATGTTTGTGCCTTACTGGTATAATTACTATGGTTTTGTTGCATGTATTGCCATTTCTTATTGTGACAATTCTAGCTTTGTGCTTTTTTTATCTTTTGATTGTTTTGCTTATTGTAGGTCTTTTTATTCCAGGCAAATTTTAATATTTCTTTCTATTTCATTGAAGAACATCATTGGTTTCTTAATGACAATTGCACTGCACTTATAGATGATATCAGTACATGTATAGTGTGAACTTTTTAAACAATTATTCTAAATCCATGTGTGTGTGCTCTTAAATATCTTTCATCGTTATTTTAAGAATTTAATTATAGAAATTTTTACTTTCTTGTTTAAATTTATTCTTACCTCTTCATAGCTACTGGTTTGCTTCTTGACTTCCTTTTCAACAAGTTATTTCTGGTACATTAAAATACATCCATCTATTGTGTATTGACTTTGTTTTCTACAACTTTACTGTGCATGTTTATCAGTTTTAACTACTTTCTGTGTGTCTGCAGGTTTTTCTATACATAAAATCATGTCAATCTTGTCATGTGCATACAGAAATAATTGTGCCTCTTTTTCAGTTTGTATGTTATTTCTTTGTTCCTCTCATTTCATTGATTTTGTGATAATTTCCAAAGATAGGTGGAGTAGGAATGGTGGAAGAGGGTATTTGTTATTCAGGAGCATAGAGAAATTGTTTCAATTTTTCTCCATTCAGTATCATGTTTACCTTGGATTTGCTTTATGTAGGAGTTATTGTGTGAGTTACATTTCTTCTATGTCTGATTTAAAAAATTTTTTTATCATGAAGGAATATTAAACTATACCGAATGTTTTCTTGCATCTGTTAAATAATCATATGATGTTCCTCATTCTGTCAATGTGGTAAATAATGTTTGTTGATTTGTATATGTTGAACCATCCTTGTACCCCTAGGACAAATTCCACTTCACTATGATGTTTAAATTTCTTGATACACTGTTGAATTGGTTTGTTACTACATTGGTGAGAAATGTTACAACATTCACAAATGTTCTTCAACAGTATTGATCTCTAGGTTTCTTTTAGTTTAGTTTTGTTTGGTTTTTTACTTTGGGGTTATTTGAATATGAGCTTCATACAATGAGTTTTGCAGAGTTCTATACATTTTAATTTTTTTGGAGTAGAACATGGAGATTTGTAATTAGGACTTTTTTATGTTTTTTAAGATACAGTAGTTTAATCAAATCCTGAACTTTTCTTGGGTCAACAATTTCAATAAATGCTTCAACCTCAGTAATCGTTATTGTTTTTTATATATTTTTTACTTTTTAACGATCCTATTTGTGTCCAGAAATTTATTCATTTTTTCTGACTTTCCCAATCCCCTTAAGAGAAAATATTTATAAACCTTTTTGTTTCTCTGTTATCAGTTGGTGTGTCTCTTTTTTTATCTATAAACTTATTTTGCTTTTTTCTTTTGTCTCAGTTAGTCTAATTAAAGTTTTGCCAAATTTTGTGTCATTTAAAAAAAAAGACTTCTTGTTTTGCTGATATTTTCTAACATATTTAAGTAACAATTTCAGGTATTTCTTATCTGATTTTTAGTATTTCTTGTCTTGTACCTTGGCATTAGTTTTTGTCCTTGAAATGCATTGTTAGGTTTTTTTTTTAATTTTTGCACTTTTTATGCATGCATTTGTTGCTATAAACTTCTAGCTTTCTTCCATTTTTGCTGCATCCCTGAAGTTTGGAAATATTGCTTTATTATTTTATTTTAAAAATAAACAAAAAAAAGATAAAAAGGATACATAATTTAAAAAAAAAGAAACACAAAATTAATGCTAGTTAATATATTGCATTTTGTTATCTTGAAAGTAGTTGTTCAGATTACAAGATTTAAGCACAAACAAAATGATCAAAGAATCAGACAATGAAAATGCAAACTGCTGTTTTTGATGAACAGAGATTAGTAGTATACTTATCTATCTTGTATATGTTTACATACACACATATATACGTATATATGTAAATATATATATATATATATATATAATCTTTTCTTTCTTTTCTCTGTTCCCCTATTCCAGTAGTTCTTTCCTTTTGAATATATTCTTTCCCTTTCATTTCCACAATATCTATTGTACATTTTGGATCTTATTTACTCTTTTTTTTTTTACACTAAGGACACGTGTAAAGTAGATATTGTGAAATATTGTTTTGATTCTTTTAATATTCTTGACGACTCTTTGGTCCATCATGAAGTTGTTCAAATTCTATGTGTTTGCATTTTTCCTTGTTATTACTTTTGGTTTTTAGTATTATTTTATTGTGATCGAAGACAATACATGATATGATTTGAACTTTTAAAAATTTATTGAGAATTGATTAGTGGCCTATTACATGAACTGTCTTGGAGACTGTTCCATGTGGAGGAGGTCAGCACAAGGCAAGTCTAGTCATACATTTATGAGCGACCTCTGTCACAATTCCAATTCAGTTTCAATTGGTGGAAAGTGTCCTGAGCATCTGGATTTCTAATCAAATCCTAGGCAGACATTTCTAAAGCTGAATGTCATTAACATGTGAAACAAGGAAAAGCAGTTCTTTACTATTCATGGTTTGACTCATGATATTTGGACTTTATGGTGGCCTAAAATTGATATGCACTCAGTAGACAGTGTACTTGTAATTTTGTGCTTTGATGCTTTCCCAGGCTAGTTATGTGAAATATAGTGTTCTTTCATGATACTGGGCCGTGGCAGTGAGCCACAGCTCTCGGCCAGCATTGTAATTACATGGATGAACAACCAATACTCCACACTATACTGTATTGCTTTGCTGGGGTATTTCTTAGATTAGATGCATTAAGTGAATTTTATACTTATACTTGCAGTGAATTTTATACTTACGATATTTTCAATTTATGATACACTTATTGGGATGTAACTTCATCAGACATGAAAGAGGATCTGTTTTATTTTCTTTTTTGGATATCTGCCTTATGCATTTCATTATCGTTAGAAGCATTCCTATGTTCCACTTACTAGATGCTAGCAGCACTCCACTGAGCAGACATGAAAAGTGAAAGTGCTTTCAGAAATTCACGGATGTCCTTTAAATGACAGAATAACTTCCTTTTGGGAACCACTGTTCAGGGAATGCTAATGATACTAATTCTCAAGAGACCATATTGTAGGATAGATGGCTTAGCATTTCTGTATGTTATACATCTTTCCATAGAGTGAGGAAACTGGAGAATCAAAAGAAGGGTATAAGTTAAGTCTATGATTTCTTTTTTTTTAATGGAATACTAGAGACTGAACCCAGGCCTTTGTGCAGAGTACCTCATTAACATTTATTTTTAAACAGAGCCTCAGTACATTGCCCAGCCTATACTGAAACTTGTAATTCTCCTACTGACCAAAATTACTGGTCTTTTTTCACTATATATGTTTTCCTGAGGTCTGATTATGCCCTTAGTGTATGTCAACCTAGTCCTTCAGGATAGGTAGACCAGAGGACAGTTTGAGGGTGGATATATAAAGTTCAGGCCTCGGTTCTGGGATCTCTATACACATGCAGTTTTTTCTCAGTGCTGGAAGAAGTGAGAAGTAGAAGAAAACCTGGGAAGAGTAGCAGTGTAGCAGCTCCAGCTGGATTGCCCTCATACCATCATGTTTTGGTACAGATGTTCTTAAAAAAGTGAACATTCTGGTTTAAATTTGACTTTCTACCTTGTGGTGAAGGTATGCTTATCAAAATAGGAAGATAGAAAAGCAATTCATTTTCAGTTTTACTTGATTTATGATTTTAAATAAATCATATGGGAGCCCTTGCTTTGGATCTCACAAGTGCAAGGGATTACATCTATTTCTGTGTTAGTGAAGAATTCTGCATGTTCAAGATAACGACAAAGAAAGTAGAGGGTGCTTTACTATAAAAAATTCAGCTGTTTAAGTGGAAAAAATTTAGGTATGAAAACTTAGCATAAATCATGTAGGATAACCTGGAATAGCTAGTTCCACATAAGTCTGACTCAAAAACCACTTCCTTGTCCTATATCTGGCATTGGCAACTTCTTCTGAAATAGTAAATAATATTTTATGGCTTCCATGATAAACAGCTGTGTGGCATCAACCAACTCAATTGTACTTTGTGAGCAACCTTAGTTAATACACAAATGGGTTGTTTAGGCTGTCTCCTAATAAATCATTCTTTGCAAAAATTGGACCTATTTTGCTGCTTTATTTGTGCTTTATTTTTGTTCAAGACAAAAGGTCTTTCAGGTAACATGTTACAAAAGAATTTTGCTAAGTGTTAGATGACACCTTCCCAATACACGTTAAAGTAAAATAATTCACCATTAGAAGACACAGGTCAAAACACAAGAGCAATTTTTGTAGTATGTTTCATCTTTATTTTTCTCACCTGACCTCAGAATATTGACTTCAACAGTTCCATTCAATGTATTTATCTCCTTATTATAGTATATTGATGTGTTTCTATAACATGAGACAAATGACTTATTTTTGCATATACATATGTAAACAGAAAAAACTCAAATAGCCAACACAAAGTGAAAACATAATATAAACTTAAAATCACATCTGATGAAGAATACATATGGTAAACTTAAAGTCACATATTTAGTTACTTCAAATGTGACACCAATTAATGAATTAAAGATGTGTTTACTATTTTTCTACTTAAAAATGGTACACATTTTAACAATGGTATCGTAAAGAAAGTTACATTTCCTCTGGTTCTATCCAAATTATTTATCCATTTATGGTTTCCAATTTTGTTCTATATTGGTGTATGTATTATGTCTTACACATTTTTTTATAGCTGGGAAATCATACCGAACATCCACAATTTAAGGAGGAGTGATTTATTTTGGCCCACATTTTTAGTCCGTGATTGTTCAGCTCCAAGGCAGGAAGGCAATATGGAAGGGATTGCCAGAGGAAAGTCGTTCAAGTATATGGGCAGTAAGAAGCAAAAATTGAAGGAAGGGGCTGGAATGGAATACGCAACCTTGCAGCTCATGCGGTCAGTGATTGAATCTTCATACAGGAAGTCAGTTACAGTGCCCCAGTAATCGAATCTCCTTTCACACACATATAGCTTTGGGCATCAACTTATATCTAAACCATAAATTTCACCTCTGACCCCCAAAAGACCCAAGTACATCCCTGTGCAAAGCACAATTAATCTATTTCTAACAGTCAGCAAAATGTTAACAGTTCTAGTGCTACTAAAAAGTCCAAGTCAAAAGTCTCCTCTAAGATTCAAAGCAAACTCTTAACTATTAGCCCTTATAAAACTCAAAAAAAATTAAATACTTCCATTCTTTAGTAAACATTTCCATTCCAAATAATAATGGGACAGAAATCAATTGGAGCAAAGCAAGACTGAAATGGAGCAGAGCAAACATGAAATCCTGCAGCTCTTGTGCAGTTCTTAGGGAAAGTTGTGAGGAGATAAAAACTCCAAATAGCTCTAGCCCCGTGGGACTGCCTGACAGTCCCCATGGCCTTTCTCTTGAGGAGCCTCTGCTCACTTTCTGTTGCTTTTCTTGGACATTCCATTTTCCTGGATTCTTCAAATTTCCAGGGAGTCCACTGAATTTTGGCTGTGTTCTCACTGTTTGATGCACTGTCCTCTGAGGGACACACTGCCTGGTCACCAAGACCTTCAACTGAAATCTGGGTGGAAGGCTTCCTGTCCCACTGTTCTTTCATTCTACATGGTTATAAAAGCACCACATGGATAGCTCCAATTCTGTTACCAGCTCAAACAGTAGCCAGGTTTATTTGAAACATAGCTGCAGCAGGTTCTGAGTGTGCCTCGCTGGCTGAGCACTGTGAACTGAATCTCAAGAAATCAACTCTTTAAGTGCCTTTTCTTAGGCATGGTGTCCTGGGGTTATCATCTCAAATAGAAGGTTTACAGCCTTCTATCCTAGAGTCTACAATGGGTGGCATCTTACTGAATCCTGGGACACATTCAAAGCATTGCTCCTATTTTCCTGATGTAATGTACTTGCCTTCTATTTAATACTAATTTTTTTTTCAACAACAAAACTCTCCTTCACTAAAACTTTAAAAGTCATCAGTTTACAGGAGCTTCCTTACTGGTGAAACACAAACATTTTTAAATCACTCAGCTGTGCAGGTTGTTAAGGATTCTTAATAGAGAGCTGGCTAAATGCCCCCAACAATACACTAGCCACAGTCTCAACATTAGGTTCTGTTGAAATCTCCCTCACCTGATTAATTAGTCCACTACTCTTAATCTCAGTTCCACACAAAGTCTCAGGACACAAGCAAAATGGTGTTAAATTTTCTGCCAGAGTGTAACACACATGGCCTGGATTTCAAATGCCAATGGGTTACTTGTTCCTAACTGAGACTTTTAAAGCCTGGAATAGATCCTCTGCCTTTTATCAGCTTTTTGATCTTCCGAGCTCCTACCAGAATCTCCCATTATGTGTAAGGCATTTGAGGGCTGCTTCCTCAGGTGTCATCTCCAAATCTTTCCAAACACCCTGCAAGCCAGTGCCGAGATTTCTAAACTGCATGGTTGGGTACAGTCACAATAATGGCTGCATTTCTCTGGTATGCAAAATCTTAGTGTCCTTCTTGTCAGTAGGACAAATACCAAATCCCACAATTTAAAGAAGGAAAAGACTATAGTGGCTAATGGTTTTGTCCAGTGTTGGCTGACTCCAACACAGGAAGGCATGGTAGAAAGGAATGGCAGAGGGAAGCTGCTCATGATATATTGTCCAGGAAGCAGAGAGTGAGGGAAAGAGCTGCAATAGAAATATACCCTTTCAGGTCATACTTCCAGTTACTGGTCTCTTCTGACCAAACTTGACCTCCTGAGAATATGTCACCTATGATGCCCTCATAACCCAAGCTCCTATCAAAAGTCCCATGTATGACTACATGAGGCTCTTGGGGAACATCTAGATATAAATCATAACATATTTTATCCTCTTTATTCCCTTCCATCTATGGTGGGATGTTTTCTTCCATATTGAATTACTCATTATTTCTTGAAAAGAGTTTCAGCCTTTGCTTATAAGATCTTTTTAAGGTTCATTTAATTATTGACCTTTTATCAATGATGTTTGTAAAGATCTTAATTCTCTGTAGTATGTTATAATAAATTAATCATTTGAGAAATCTAATTTCTTTCTTGTATGGGCTCTTTCTGTAATTGATCTTTACATGCTTTATGATAAAAATTATTTGGTTTTTATACCCAAATTATAACTGTTCCATGGCTCAGTGGCAAGGGAATAAGTACTATCATCTGTTTGTATAGAAATGGGGTTTCTTTGTAATTGCACTATGACTTAAAATCTGTTCTGATATGAGAATGAAATACAAAGGAAATTTCACTTACCACAAAAAATTTTCAGTGTCTTTCCTGGCAGCTTCCAGTCATCATGAGATGACTATCAGAACAGTTACAGTAACACAAATACAATTATCCTTTTGCTTCATTTTTTAGCCACTTCTACTTTTTGACAATTCTTATATGAGACCTTAAAACTGTTGCTTATTCACAGTAGAACATCTGTCTAAAGAGCACATTTTTGCCAAAAGATATCCATATGCAACCACACAATCATGATCAATCCGTACAGAATCCCCTCCCAAAGATAAAAAACCAAAAATGAACTCTATACTCTCATTTTCTGTGTTTCTCTGGCAGTCTGTATTATATGCTGGTGTAAGAAGGAAAAGCAAGCTGATAACACATTCTCAAAGCAGTGAAAATGTTTTCAAACTGATACATTAAAAAATACATCTGCAAGGCCAAAAAACATATATTACACAGAGTATACCAAGAAAAGTGCTCCCAAAATAGAAAATCAAGGTTCACTGCTCAATTCTACCTAAAACGGCATTAAGGTCTTCATTCTTCTTTCTCTGTAGCTAATACATTTTCAAAATTCTGCAATTATCACACATGAGAAGAGTAGTGAAATGTGCTAAGCTTTCCACAGCACTTCTCAGGCTATCCTTGATAATAATAATGGTGATGGACAGGAGTTTTATTTCTAGAAGCACAGTCACCATGTAAGACCAAATTATCAGATTTCAGGGCCAAAAAGAACATTTTGTTGGATGTAATAGTTATAAATCATTCCTCTCTAGAATACTGGAAGTTGTAGCTTTTAGCAAAGAAATGTATCAAATGTAGTGTAATGTTGATTTTTTT
>RJWT010033793.1:0-13831 GCA_004365215.1 Cuniculus paca
ATCTATTCTGATTTTCTGTAGGGTTCTTATCATGAATAAGTGTTGGACTTTATCAAAAGATTTTTCTGCATCTATTGAGATGATCATGTGATTCTTATCTTTGACTGTATTGATATGGTGTATTACATTTATTGATTTGCATATATTGAACCATCCCTGCATTCCTGGGATGAATCCCACTTGGTCATGGTGTATAATTTTCTTGATGACTTCCTGCATTCTGTTTGCCTATATTTTATGGAGAATTTTTGTATTTATGTTCATTAGGGATATTGGCCTGTAGTTCTCTTTTTTGGTTGGGTCTTTCTCTGGTGTTGGTACCAGGGTAATACTTTCTTCCAGGAATGATTTAAGGAGACTTGCTTCCCTTTCAATTTCATTAAAAAGTTTGAAGAGTGTTGGCATTAAGTGTTACTTGAATCTCTTGTAGAATTCAACTCTGAATCCATCAGGACCTGGACTTTTCTAGGTTGGTAAGGTTCTAATTTCATTAACTGAAATTGGATTATTCAGTAGTTTTACCTCTTCTTGATCCAGTTTTGGTAACTGATATGTTTCTAGAAATCTGTTGGCTCTGCCTCACTGGATGCAAATACCTGGTCCCCATGGACCTCAGAGATTGTGTCTGGGTGTAGTCGGGCTGCTGGGCACAGCTTCTCAGTCCCCAAGAGCCTCACTGAGGGTTCCCAGATGATTTCAGGTCACTGGGTGCAGACTTTCAGTCCCTGCAGACCTCAGAGATGGTGTCTGGTCTGGACAGGCTGTTGAGAACAGCTTCCCAGTCCCAAGAGCCTCACCAAGGGTTCCTGAATGACTGAAGATCCAATAATTAATTTTTTTGAGGGACTAGAGAAAATCCAATAGTTTACTTTGAAAGAAATTTTCATATTAACCCAGAAAAATCAGTTTTCAAAGATGCATTTTTCTAAAATGAGCACTAGAAATCATGTCTTTGAAAAATATACAAAAGCTGACATAATTAGATATGGAAAATGCCCTCCACCAATGTTACCATTAATGGTAATCTATGATTCTGAATCCAATTCTTTCTCATCAACTCATTGCTATTAAGGAGACAAAATGAAAGAAAATGCCAAATATTCCTTCTGGAAATCTAGAAAAAGGTGAAAATGAGAAATATGAGCTGATATTTTAATTTATAAGTCTGAATAAGGTTAAAAAAAAGTATAGCCTCTGTAATTTATCAGAAAAGTTAGCTCTTCACTTCCCTGTTGTTTTTCTTGCTTACACTATTTAGGCTTCATGTTCCCTAGTTTACTGCTTAAGTCTTCATGACAAGGGACTCTAATTATGTACTTAAAACTGAAGGGCATGAAAAGATTAAAAAGATATTTTAGCTTGCTTTATTTTACCCTTGCTATTTGTGCTTTCCAGTAGCTAAGTTTTAAAACTAATGGAGGCATTATGGAGAACATTAAGCTTAAGAATATTCATGCCAGAAAAGAATTTAGTGATAAATCTGGTTTGTATTGAAGTTATCTTCCTACTCAAGTACAGGTGACTTTTTTTCCCATTATTGCCCTACCCTTTTAATTTCTAGCATGAATATAATCTGGGTTTGTTACTTCTGACTACAAGAAAAAAGACAGCTTAACCAATCAATCTTTATTTGAAGTTTGACTACATTCTTTTAATTGTTTATATGGGAAAAAGATTTTTCATAATCTAACATAAAGGCCAGGTCACATGGTATATTCATTTACTTTTTTTTAAGAAAAAATTATCAAACCAAAAATTTGTCTATCACACAATCCACAAATAAATACAAGATTTACCAGACCTTAGCACCCAGACAGATCTATCTAACCATCCATGCAATCAAACCCATGTCATTTTTCTGTGCCAAATTAAAACATTATCAGAGTATCTAGAGAATGTGTATTTTGAAAAACTCATAATCACTTTAAATACTTGTAAACATTTTTTTGTAGTATTTGGGTTGAACTCACAATCACATACAGAGATACAACCCAGCCATTTTTGAAATTTTGAAACATTCATTCTTTTTAAAGCGAAATATAAATTTTAATTTTTGGTAAACAAATAGTTCCAAATTTACAATAAGTTAAAGTTCTTACCCTTTCTTTCATATAACTCCCCAAATAATCTCTCTGCTTTAACTTTTCTAAATTTAAATCTTTCTACATCTTAGAAAAAGTATTAAATCTTTTAATGAATTGAAATGTTAATAAATAAATATATATATAAGGAAATATGTTAGTATTTCTCACATTGAATCCCAGAGAGAATAGACATTTACACTTTAAATTTTACCATGTCTTTATTGCAAAATTCATTGTTCCCAGTAAAAAATTTTCTGCAACTTCATTAGCTATTTTAGTAGAACAGAAGAACAAAAACATAGTTACAGATTAGGAAATTTACAAAAGCTTTCTCTTCAGACCCATTAACTATTTTGGTAGGCCATAAGAAAAAAATATAGTTATGCATTAAGGAATTTTTAAAAGCATTCTATTATTAAACCTTCCTTCCATGATTGCATTTGTCCCTTACATTTCCTTTAGGAGAGAATATTTCTAACAGACATTAAATTCTTAACTGAAACAGTTTATTTTGAAATTTGTGTCATGTCAATGCTTAAGACCATTAGTCTCCATTTCCCTTCAAGTATATGACAAAGCAACAGGGCCTTGTGTAGGAGAATTTATAAAAAGCAAAGTCCACATTCTTTGATAATGTTTATGAGTTTTCATAGTCTGTGATACAAATAATTGACAACTTGCATTTAAAGTGTGAAAATTTGTCATTAAAAGAAGTTTTAAAAAAACAATGACATTCTGTCCTTTGGCCAGAAAACAGATGGTCAAAAAAAAAAAAAAGGCACAAAAACAACCATACAAAATATTTTGATATAAATAATGCTTTGTTTAATTGACACATATCAAGTAAGGAAATACATGAAACATCAAAACAATCAATCATATTTGTCAACATCATGTGTACATCCTTTAGTTGACAATGACACTACTCTAAGCCTTATGTCTACCTCAAAAATATCCTGTGCTCCTATTCACTGAACATAATTTATTTTCTTATTGCACCTGTAAAGGAAATTGTAGACAGTTTATGAATTTAACTGGCAAGTTAGAATTTTAATGTGGCCACACCATTTATTTATTTATTTTAAAGAGAATAAAAGAAAAAAATATACAGAATTTTAAAAGAAGATAGGAAACTAAAAATGGTTATTATATTGAATATTGTTGTCTTGGAAATATTTTTTCAGATTACCAGATATAAGCAAGAAAAAATATTTTTTAAGAGCAGAATATAAATATTGGGGAAGAGAAAGCTTCTGTCTGAGACAGAGACAAAAGGAGTCCTTAGTCAATACCATGGCATAATTTATCTTTCTTTATAACTAAGTAGTACTCCACTGTATAAAAATACCACATGTTATTTTAAACCATTCTTTAGTTGATGGGCATTTGTGTTATTTTGAAGATTTAGCTAATATAAACTGTACTGCTATAAACATGGGTGCACATATATCACTGTGGTGTGATGTTTTCAATTCTTCTTGAAAAATACACCAAAGGGGAATAGCTCAGTCAAATGGGACCTCTCGTTCTAGCTTTTTGAGGCATTTCTACATTGATATCCATAGTGGTTGCACCATTTTACACTCTCACCAACAGTGGACAAGCGTTTCTTTTTCCTACAACCACACTAGCATTTGTTACTGGGTGATTTTTTGCTGATGGCCATTCTTTCTGGGGTGAGATAGAATCTCAGTGTTGTTTTAATTTGTATCTCTCAAATGACCAGTAATGTTGATCCTCTTTTTGCCATCCTAGGCACCTTGGTCCAGAGGTATCCAGGCGCCTGGCCCTTTTCCCTGCACTGCAGGAAGCACCAAGGACTTGGCAATCAGCTAGGCAGCCAGTGAGGGTAGCACCTGGGACTTGGCAACTGGCTCATCTAGACAAGCCCAGGAAAATGTCAAGATAAAGGAGCAAAATGCAATCTTAGATCTCCAGTCCACCCAGAACAAATCCAGGAGAAATCAACAGAGAAAAATTTGGTAGTCACACACCTGAAATTTCTGAAATGATGGCAACTATAGTAAAGAAACAACTCCATGAGGCTATAGGGGAAATTAATTCAGAATTAGTCTCTCAAGTAATAAAAGAAATGACAAGTGTAATGAAAGAATTGCTGAGCAGATCTAAAGAAGATACAGATTAAAAAACAAAAGAGAGAAGCACAGGAAAATGATGGAAACCTTGAATGAATGATATAGGAAAGAATTAGAATGCATGAAACAGATTCAAAGAGATATCCAAGAAATTAAAAATTGCATTGAAAGCTGGCAAAACTGCTTGAACAAAATTGAAGATAAACTTTCAGACCTTGATGACAAGATTTCAGCTAGCGATCATGAAAGGAAAGGTCTCTTAAAAATAACAAGTAACCAGGAAATAGTAATTCAATAGCTGCAAGATGATGCAAAGAAAAAGATTATGAGATGATAGGTGTTAGCAAAAAAGCTGAAGTCAACACAAATGACACAAGAAGACTATTTTCAGAAGTAATAGCAGAAAATTTCCCAAGCATGGGAAAAGAATCTGACATACAGATAGATGAGGCATATAGAAATCCAATTACTCATAATCACAGAATGTATGTCAAACCTACTTTCCATCTATTCTTTTTACCACCAGGGTTTTGCTAGGATCCTCCTATGACTGAACAGCACAAATTTAAGAGTAACTCCCAGGTTTAAGACAAAAGTCATTGGCATATGCTGTGACATTAAAACACTCTCTCTATCTACTTCTAGTCTTTACTTTTTGAGAGACGGCCATCTTTCTTTTAAGGTTGAGAAATCTATCATAATCCATCATAAACAAAATCTCAGATGCCAAATGAATTTAAAAAAACTGTTTTCTCAGCCCTTTGTGTGTTTCCTTTCTTCTCTCTCTCTTTCTTTGATTTTTATTTTTTTAATTTAATCTAATTTTTATTTTTGGTACTGGGGATTGAACTCATGATTTTGTGCTTATGAGGCAAACACTTGAATACTTTTTTAATTTTAAAGTGATTAAAAGAAAACAAAACAACAAAATCAAAACAAAACAATAAAAATGATACAGGATTTCAAAACAAGATGATAGGAAACTAATGATGATCACTATAATGCATATTGTTATCTTCAAAACAGTTGCTCAGATTACAAGATACAGGCATGCAAAACAGATCAAACAATAGAAGCACTGACAGTTTCTTCCTATGAACTAATAGAATTAGTAGTACAATTATCTTAGCTATCATATATATATTTTTTCCCTTCCTTCTTTTCTCTTTTTCCTCATCCCAGATTCTCTTTCCTTTTGAGCAGTTTCTTTCCCTTTCACAGTATCTAGTGTTCCTTTTGAATCTTATTTACTCTTTCAGTTTCTCACAGGAGAGAGATGATACAATGTTTACACATGCGTGTCTGATTTATTTCACTTATAAGTACAGTTTCTAATTGCATCCATTTATGTATAAAAGCCTCAAATTTGTCTTTCTTTATAGCTGCATAGTACTCCATTGTATAAAAGTATCACACTTTTTGAAAAATCTATGTCTAGGCTGATGGGCATTTGGTTGTTTGCAAGATTTAGCTATTACAAATTGTGCTGCTATAAACATAAGTGCACATGTATTGCTGTGGGGTGACGTCTTTAATTCTACTGGAAAAATACCCAGAAGGAGAATAGCTGAATCAAATGGGACCTCTTATGCTAGTTTTTTTTGAGGACTCTCCACACTGATTTTCACAGTAGTTCCACCAGTCTACACTCTCACCAACAGTGGAGAAGAGTTCCATTTTCCCCACAGCCCTGAGTTAGAGAATTTAATTCATTCTGGGGTTTTCTCTAGTATCAATTGCCAAAATGTATTATCAAGTCAAGCCATGCTCTGATCCATTAGTTTTACTTTTTTCTCTTTACCTTACTACCAAAGATATACTGCATGCATTCATGCACAGGATGTCAGTCTGACTCTGATGACTATCTCCAGATTACTGTAGTTAGACTTAAGATTCAAAACATCCTATAAACATCTTCATGTATTGGCCTGGTTAGATCCCCCATATTTTTTTTTTTTTTTTTTGCAGCACCAGGGATTGAACTCACGACCTTGCGCTTGCCAGGCAGGCACTTAGACCGCTGAGCTAGATCCCCAGCTCTTGTGTTTTTGAGACAGGGTCTCACTATGCCATTCAGGCTGGCCTTGAGCTCACTTTGTAGCCCAGGCTGGTCTCGAACTCACAATGATCCACCTGTCTCAGCCTCCTGAGTGCTGGGATTACAGGCGTGAGCCACCACGCATGGCTAGATCCCCCATATTTAATGAAGAAAAATCCAACACAATGTCCCACTGTGAATGTATGTCTTAATGGCTGCATTTTTTCCAGCACCATGTTGGCATTTCCATAGATACTGCTATCTTAAAGTTTAAGAATATATTCTGGCAAGTATATGGTGTTAATAAGAATGTAGTTTTACTTTGCATTTTCCAGATTACTAGTGGTATTATACTTCTTTCTATACATTGATAGTAACTGATGAGGCTTCCTTTACAGTGAAGTGATTGTTTTGTTGTTTACTATTGGTTTATCTTTTTTCTAGTGATTTATAACTATTACATTTTCCACATGTGAGCCTATGTTGGTTATATATGTGGCAAATACTACCTCTTTCTCTTGACTTTCCATATCACTTTATTAATATTAACTTTTAATGCACAGAAGTTATTTGACTTTGTGGTGAATACTATACTAATCTTTTTATTTATGGGTAGAGCTATTTATGTAACATTTAAGAAATCATTCTTCTACTACAAAATTATCAAGATAGTCTACAATTTTTGACAAGATTGTTTATTTTCCTTACATAGCATAGTAAGCTTTTTTTTTCAAAATTGTAGTGAATGTTGGCATTTCATATTTTGACATATATTTTAAATTAACTTATCAATTTCTATGTTAAAGTGTGAAGAAACTTTGATTATGATTGTATAATATTTATAGATCATTTTGGTCAGAATTGCCAAGTTTATAACATTTAGTCTTTCATTTTCAGAACATATTAGTTACCCTTATTTCTAATATTATATTTTAACTTTCAATAAACTTTCATGTAGTCTATGTAGATTACTGGCCATAGCACAATTTTCTTAGATTTATTCCTGAATAACTAATGGATTTTTTTTCATGCTACTATACATGACACTGAAAAATTCTATTTTAAATATTTGCTGCTTTTTTACAAAAATATTTTTTCTTAATATTAGAGTCAGGAATCTTGATAAACACTATTATCAATTCTAATAGTTTATTTGTAGATTAAAACTTTCTATATAACAGTCACATAGTCTGTAAATATTTCCTTTTCAGTCTTAATTCAATTAATTTATTTTCCTCCCCTTATTTCACTGCTTTGGACTGTTAAATAGAAATGAACCTGGTAGGTCATTGACATTCCTTGCCTGAAGTTGTCACAGATTTTTTTTTTTTTTTTTTTTTTGTTACCAGAAATCAAACTCACAACCTCACACTTGCCAGGCAGGTGCTGTGATGCTGAGCTGTATCCCTGGCCTAGTCACAGAATTTTAAAAGATACTATGTATTCAATTGTGGAGTATTTCTTGTATTCCTATTTTTCTGAGAAATTTTTATCATAATACATGTATAATTTAAAAAGCAACCCATCATTATTATATAAATGTATTATTATTAAGTTTTGCATACATTATTCAAAATATAAATAACTGTTGCACTTCCTCTGAGCTACTTATGATGTATTATACTTTATATACACTACCTAATTTAACTTATTTCCACATTAATGGCAGTGATTGGTGGTTTTTATTTTGTGGAATGTATTTTTAAAAAATTGTTATAAATACGGTCTTCACATGATTTAAATTTAGAAAAAAAATTTAAATTTTTTTCTTATTCTTTTCAAGGTTTTTAAAATATTGATTTTATTTCTTAAGATTGGTAGAATTTATTGCACAAATTACATGGGCTTGGAGACTTTAAATTATAAAAAAAATCATTTGTTTATTGTTTCTATCAAATTTTTCTTGGTAATTTTAGATATTTGTCATTTGTATTACTACTTTCAACAAAGTAAAATTTGAATTTCTTGATTCTTTTATTGTTTTTTTTTCTGTAATCTCTGCACTTTATGATTTTCATTCTTCTATTTTGTTATCCCTTTTCTAACTGCTACTCATACTTAGGTAACAGATTTTCAGGCTTTGTTCTTCTACAATATACGAATTGAAGGCTGTAAATTTTCTATTTTTAAGTACCACTTTTGTTAAATCTCATAAGATTTATTTGCACTATTATCAGTACCATATATTTCAAAGTATGTTTCAATTTCCATTGTAATATCTTATTTGATATGTGGATTAATTTTATTTATATATTTTAATTGTTAATATTTTCCTCCTCTTAACATATTAGCCACACACTTTTTAATTGCTTTTATGATAACTCTACAGATTATAAAATGTAGCTTGATTCATCATAGTTTAATGTTTTAATATGTCTACTTCTGAAAAAAGCAATAATCTGATAATATTTTAATCTTATCTGTTGCTTTTCAAACTTATACATTATAATTATATTTTATCATATAACAACTAATATTTCAATCACAAATGTGTATGTCAAAATAAAAATTTTTAAATGTTCAACATGTGCTTGCATTTATCCACATATTTACCCTATTGTTGTCTCATGTTCTCTCTTGTATCCCCAAATAACCCTCTGTACTCATTGCTCTCCTAGCTTTGAATATGGCTTTATCTTTTGTTTAATGAAAGTCTGCTTGTGACAAACAAACCTATTTCTCTTTACCTGAAAAAAATGTCTTGTTTTGTCTTTGTTTGATAAAGATGTGTTACTAAGTTGGCAGTTGTATTTTCTCAACACATTAAAGATGTCACCCCAGTGAATTTTGGCTTCCCTAGTCACTCTGGCTGCTTTTAATGTTTTCTCATTTATTTCATATGTTCCTTGAAATAGTGACTTTATATAGCTAATCAAATTTGGAAAGTGCTTGATAATTACCACTTTAAATATTGATTCTTTTTCATTTGTTTTTCTCTTTCAACTTTTGAGCCTCAGTGCCACATACTCATGAGATTGGTTTATTTCTAGAATGTATTCTTTTGATACCTAAATCTTGAATTCCAGTTTTTGCTTACTTGGCTGGTCAGAACTGTTCAGTGTCTCATAATTTCTACTATTTCCATAAGAATTTATGTAGTGAAGAGTAGCCTATACCTGAATAGGCAGTTACATCTCAGGAAAAGTTCCAATTGCTAGAAGCAGGTATCTTAATTTTTCTTTTTTTCTTGAATCAGGACTTCCAAATTCTTCAGTGGGTTGTTGACTTTTCTCTACTTTCAAATAGGTAATCTTTCAGTTTTTAAAACAATGTGTATGATTATTAGCAAAGGGAAGATTAAACTGAGTAATTTATTTTTCATTACATGAAATGAAACTTTTTCTTTTCAATTGATGCATGCAACCTTTACACTTGGTTGTTACCTTGATTGGATTAACAGTTGCCTAGTAGATTATTAGAGCACATATCTGGATGTGTCTCTAGGGATGTTTCTCATAGATGAGTGTCATGTAGAGCAGCAAACCAAAGAAGGAAAATTGGCCCTGGTTATGAGTGACACTCTCCAATAGACTTGCACACCACATAGAATGAAAAGAGGAAGTAGAAAGTCAGCCAGTATTTAGCAAGGTCCATTTTCTGTGTGAGCAAGTGTGTCTTTTGCCACTGTCATTGCCTGTAGATATCATCAGGCATCAGACATCAGACTAGATTATTCAGCCTTTCAGCATGGAGTCACATCTGTAAGGCTAATAAATATCCTCGATGTATATACATATCAAAACAATACATAAAGTATGCCAATTTTGATTTTAACATTTAATTGTGTCTGTGCAACCACTCCCCATAGAACATATAGAATATTTTTAGAACTTCATTATACATCCTTATATTTCTTCTCAGACTAAACTCTCATTTCTTGCTTTCATAAGAATTAATTTTATTTACTTTTGACTAAATAGAAATATACTGATGGCATACTGATATGCCTGATTTTTGTTACAGAACATACTACCTATAAAACTGAGCTATACTTCTTGTGTCAGTTTTCTGTTGTGATGACAAAATACTTGATACACTCAAAAGAGGAAAGGTTTATTTAAACTGATGTTTTGGATGTTCTAGTCTGTGGTAATATGGCTTCACTGTGTCCGGGACTGTGGTGGGGAAGAACATCACAGTAAGGAGAATGTGATGGAGAAAATACGTTTACCTTGTGGCATCCAGGAAACAGAATAAGAAAAAGAGGAAGGGATGAAGGTCCCTATATACCCTTCAAGGGCATTCTTCCAGTGATCTACATATTACAACTAGGTCCAATCTCTTAAAGGTGCCTTAGGTTAGCAATCAAACATCTAGCACATGGTCATTATCAGTTAAAAAAAAATTATAACCATTGTGGTCGGGCATGGGAGCTCACGCCTGTAATCCCAGCACTCAGGAGGCTGAGACAGGAGGATCTTTGTGAGTTTGAGACCAGCCTGGGCTACAAAGTGAGCTCAAGGCCAGCCTGAACAGCATAGTGAGACCCTGTCTCAAAAAGACAAGGGCCAGGGATCTAGCTCAGTGGCCTAAGTGCCTGCTTGGCAAGCACGAGGTCATGAGTTCAATTCCTGGTGCCGAAAAAGAAATTATTACGATTGTATAAGTAAACATCATGTGTAATTTGATAGTTTAAAATTCATTAAAAACAGCCTGTAATACAGCCGTGTTATAACTGGATACCAGAGAATTTAAATGGTTTACTCAAATGTGCTCAGTTATATAGTGTTAGTCTGTATTCTGTATTCTGTATTCTTTCAACTATCATATCACCAGTCTGCATCTAGCCTGAGCTTTTTGTGATCCAGATGCTGATATATGGAGAAAGTTGTAAAGACTCAGTGAATTTTACATTTCTGATGATAAAGAGAATGGGATATTTGTATACATTATGGGTTTTAAATTAATGAGCCATTTAATCAAGTTGTTTTTACATTCGTGTGTTCTTTCTATTACTTTTCTAACATGTTCTAAAATCATTCAGCACATCGATCCATTGCTTTCTAGTGAAGCATATGTTTCTAGGATTTAGAAAGAAGAAAAATTTTATCTCCATAAATCATTGATTTTACTTTACCACATTCATTCTAAACATATCCACCAGGTAAAATGTCAGTATATGTATGTATTTCAACACTTAATAGTTTTGGAAATCTCTGGTGTGCATACACATTCTATTAAAACCCTGTAGACTCTTTAGTTTCTCCATTCATTCACATGGGCCATTACTTGCCAAATGTTAATGTGACATCTGCTCTACTTAATTCCAGTAAATATTAGGAACTTTTATGCACACAGACTGTTTATCATACATATGGCATCAATTTGTTCTGAGACATGTCGTTTGTGCAAATAGTCCATGTTATTTAATAAGATTTATATCAAGCTTAACACTTTGATTCAAAGGTCTTAGATTTTCAATCTAGATGTCTATAATATCTCACGTTATTTACTGACCTCCCAATTTAAGGTCATGAATTATTTAGCCTCATTCAGAAATTCACCATTAAGAGATGGGGTTCCTATCAAAAGGTAATATGTGATTATAGAATCTCAAATTATAAGGGAACAATTTTAGCTCAATATGGAAGAAGTAAAGCATAATTAAAAGTAAGATTAAAAAATAGCAAGATAAAAAATGAGGTTTTCAAGGTTAGTGAAATTATTTTATTCATACAAAACAAAAATAAATTATATAATAATGAAATTTGGTTATAGATTTAAAGAATTTCCTTCTTTCTTTTCTTCCTAAATTTTTCTAATGTTCATTAGACTATCTATCTATCCAAATATTATTGTATCAAGCAAACTATTTTAACTTCTATAATTCCAACTCCTAAAATTAATCTGTCTCCCTTTTAAATATGTTTGTTACCCACAGAAAATATAACTTTGCTTTTATCTGCATGATGCTTCGGTTAATTCTGAGCCAAGTGGGTAAGGTCTTTATTTTTTCTGATCATTTTATATCCAGAGCCTAAGAGAGTACTTTTGTTGAGTAGAGGATCAGTATTGCCAAAAGTATTGCATCATAAATTAGGGTTTCCAAAAAAATCAAGAGATTGTGTTTGTTAATGCAAGGACCTGAAAACAGGAGTATGTGAGGAAAGAATACGTATATCATGTGGGAAGGAGAAAAACCCCTAATTCATTAAAAATAGCAGGAAGTTTTAGGAAGAAGTCTAAACAAATGGTATGATAAGGAGTATGATATTATATGAAAAATTTTAATATTAGCCAAATTATAGATTTTTACTTTTTAAGATGAATAAAGGTTCAAGTTAAAAAATTTAGAGGGTTCAAGTTAGCATCACAGAGAATTCCACAGGCAGCTCTTTTATTGGTTAGCCTAGAGCTCCAACTCCTATACAAAGATGTGTCCTATGATCTCATCATTACTGTCATAGGTAAAGTATCTTATGTTCCTTACTGTTATTTATTAACTATTGCTGCATGAAATAAAACATTATCTTAATATTTCAAATTTGTTATTTAAAAGACCTGAATTCTTATAGAAAAGGTCTATAGGAAGATAGAAGTTTTATTTAACTCATTTCTACTTTTTTGAACCTGGTGTTCATAAAATAATTCTTATTAAAAATACTCTCCATATATATATATATATATAATAACATATATATATGGTTTTATATATACATGGCATTATATACACAAAAATAACATGTATATAGATACTACTTACTATATACATGTTGTGTTATATATACACAGATGTATGTATATGTACAATATATAAAAATACATATACACCTATATATAGAGATGGTATTTTATATATTATATACATATATGTATAGTTATATATATATATTTCTAAATATATGCATATCTAAACACAACAGAAGGATGACTAAAACTGCAATGATCTCTCTCTCTCCTAAGTCTCTACTGCAATAAGTATAACAAAAAGTAAAAGGGAAACTGGGGTAGGGGGGAAATAAAAGAAAAAAATGAGAAAAAAGGATAAAACATGTACAAAGCTTTGTAAAAAGCATGGGAAGAGAGGTTGAAGGGCAGGGAAGGGAATGGGAAAAAAAAAGGAACTAAAATATATCATGTACAAGTACAAATTCCCTATGATGAATGTGATCAATATGTGTACCTAAATGGTACCAATAAACTTAATAAAAAATAAGAAACATATAAACTACCATTACAAAGGTGATTGATGGAAAATTTCAGTGAGAACCAATTATCCAGGGCTCACCAACTTACTGAACACTTTTCTTAAAGTTTGATTATTATCCATATTTAAACATATCTCTTTCCAAAATAAAAGGAGAAATCCTATGTCTCTAGAATTGGGGCTTCATTCCTCCAATCAGACCTATGTTTTTATCTTTTTTCTCTTATTTTTTCTCTGTCTCTTTCTCTCTCCTTCTGCTATATTTCCATCTCTAATTCTAGCTATCCAACTTATACTTTCTGAGATGCTACCTTCATTTTACTTTCCAACCATAACTGTAACTTGAGGAAGGGAAGTTGTATGTACATCTGTATATGTGTGTGTAGGTGTGTGTGTGCATGTTTCCTGTGCCATTGCTGTTGTAAATTTCATGCCTTATTACCTTTGTGTACTTTCACTAACATGT
>RJWT010033794.1:0-13818 GCA_004365215.1 Cuniculus paca
TTTCTTGTTGCCAAGACCAAATACCCAACACCCACAAGTTAAGGGAGGAAAGGTTTAATTAGCTCACAGTTTATAGAGGTTTCAATCCATAATCAACTGGCTCCAAAGCAGGTTGGCTTGACTGACAGGCATCACAGTGAACCAGTTCATGGCAAACTAATTCATAGCAAACAAGGAACCTTAACAGTGTTTTTGCCCCTTTTATCTTATCCAGGCTACTTAGGCTGGGTAGAACTCACACCCTTAATCCTAGTGCCCTTGATTTTAGCATTGCATCATGAATCAATCCGTGTCACACAGTCCAGATACAGCCACCTCTGGGAAAAGCCCATCTATGATTGCAGAGGCTGTGGAGGGGGGACGTCTAGACACAGTCATAACAGGAAACTATAACTCAGTGTGGTCTAAAGGCCTGAAGTTGAGCTAAATTCATCCTTGGAAAGTAACCTGTGAGAACATGTTCCTCCAGAGACTTGACATCTTAACAAACAAAACAATTTTGATCATATAGAGCTCTCTACTTCTCTTCTTTCCCTAATAACCTCAATCCACAATTTTCAAAATCACATATAGTTGGAACTATTCATATTAGATATCGAAAACTTCAAATGACAGCCAGCTTAAAGGCAATATCTCTGAACAGATCAGGTATGGTTGGATTCAGGCTCTCAAACAATATTTCCCATAATCTGATAAATTGACTTCACTCTCCTTTAGGTTAGATTTATTCTCCAGTAAACCCCATCAGGCAGCATCAGTAAGTGCCCATCAACAATTCTAAGAATATACTCTGAGAGTTTAAAACTCCGGTGAAAGATAAGAATTCAAATCTAATGGCAAAAATCCCTGGGGTGACTCTCAATTGCCTGGTTTGGGACTTCTAGTCCACGTCTGAAATGTAAATCTGATGCTTTGAAAAAACCTTCAAGTCTGTTATGCCAAAACCAGGGCACAGGATCAAGCCCTGTGAAACTGCATTGCTAAGAACAGTAGTGCATCAATTTGTAATAGCCAAATCTTGGAAACAACCCAAATGCCCATCAATTAAGGAATGGATAAAAAAGATGTGGTACTTTTATACAATGGAGTACTATTCAGCTATAAAGAAGGATCACATTGAGGCTTTTATAGGTAAATGGTTGCGACTTGAGACCATACTCGAAAGTGAAATAAACTAAACTCACATGTGTAAACACTGCATCGTCTCCCTAGTGTAAGAAACTGAAAGACTCAATAAGATACAATATTCCCAATAAATATGGGGGAAAGTTTCTGAAGTCCAATCGTGCTTTTATTCTTTGATTTGATTGGTTTAAGTCTCTTTTCTCCTGTTTGGTTGCAATATGTGAGAAGATAGGAACAGCTCTTTTGAAGAAAACAGGGGACATTAAGGTAGCCATTGTTGTTTTCTTGTTTTCTGAGTTGAAGGCCTGTAATGCTTTCACTTGTTTGTTTTACCTGGTTTTATATTATTTTGTTTTGTTTGAGTTTATTGTCTATAAATGTATGAACATCCATTTCGAAGAAGGCAAGAGACACTAGGGTAGCCATTGTTAATCTCTTGTTATTTGTTTTGAAGACCTGTGTAGCTTGCAGTGTTCTGTTCTGAAATGCTATGTTGTGTTTGACCCTATTCTGTTTTGTTTTGTTTTGTTCTATTCTCTTTAAAAAAAAAAAAAAAGAAAAAAAGAACAGTAGAGCATCAGTTTTCTGAATGAAAATCAGAGTGCTGCTATGGAGTGGAGGAGGAAGGGAGTCTTAGGAGATTTAAAGAGCTGAGTATGCCCTACCTGCTAATTATTTCCTACTCACCATCACTTCATCTGTGCCTGTGTTACACTTCCTTAGTTTTCGGACACCCAGATCCTTTTCTTTTATTTTCTTTGCCTATCTTCACTTTAATCTCTGACTCTCTCTCTCTTCTTGCACCTCTGCCTCTAATTTTCTATGCTCTATACCTCTCCTGTACCCTCTCCCCTAAACAGTATGAGAAATGAGTTCTCTTCAGTTTGCAAAACTCGGGGTCTGCATTTGTGATATATCCATATGGCACTTTATTCTTTAACTTTTGTGTTTTCATTTTGTTAGGTTTTTTTTTTTTCCATTTTGGTATTCTTTTCTAAAACTATAAACTTCATAATCAGTGAAGGGATAGTATCTTGACTATTCACCATCGTCTTGTGAAGCACTGGCACATAATAGGGCCTGAGACTCGTTGAATAAATAAAAAATTATCCTAATGACAAAAATTTTAATGAATTTGGCAGCACATGTCTTGCCTTTCATGATATATTCTGGTGAGCCCTGGGAAACCAAAGAAGAGGAAAATGTGTAATTGAGGTCAAGACCAATGAAGTCTCACAACCAGCCTAGGAAATTCATGATTTTAAGAAAAGATGTAGATTAGTAGGCATGTTAGCTCTGCAAATGTCCAAACAAATATACAGATTGACAAATTCAATGTATATTGACTGCTAAAGATGTGATACAAAAACAGGTCTGCAGTAGTGTCCTGGTGAAAGTTCACATATTTGATAGGGAGGTATGTAAAAACCAAGATTATTTTTCTATTCACTAATTAGCATGTGACATTTGCTGGAGGTCAATGAGTTTGATTTGAAACAGAAACCAAGTAAAAGAAACACCATCCTGTACTTCTAGCAACAGACTTATCTAGACTAAAAATTCCAGCTCCATTTTAAGTTATCAAGACTTGAAGGCTTTCTGGTAAGTCACCTATATAATTACAGGTATCTAGATCATGAAACCTTAAATATGGCTAACCCGGTCCTTCTATTGAAACAAAGTATATGAAACTACGGCACACTGAAAAGTGAACTCAGCTTGCATAACATGGATGAAATAAGTCCTGGGGTATTTTATTCCCCCATGAGCAAAAGAAATCTTCCAGAGAGAGCCACAGAAACTCAGTGACTCCAGCAGCATTTGCAAAGCTATCCATCCAAGTTACAATACCTGGGATAATGGAAGCCATTGCATCAGGCTGTCTGGCCTGTGTTGTTTCTGTGGTCTGATTCTTAAGTTTTTAATATAATAGAGGTGGCTACAACTTTAATTTGGAGTATAACGTTCAGAGACAGAGTTTTGAGGAGGGAGGGAGAGTGAGAAAGATATTGATTCTTTGAAGAGAGATATGATTCAGATGTATATATTTTATACACATCTAAATAAGCACATACATATTTTACATATATATGCTATATGTATATGTTTTTCTTAAGATCAGAAGCTGACATTTGCTATGATTAAAAGGAAAAATACAAACTTTTGGAAAGAAAAATAAATTTTAGGCATACATTTCAAATTCATCTTAAGTACACCAGACAAAAATTAAATTGAAAAATAATAAAGGAAATTTAGTGATAGAGCCAAGGTCAAGCTTTTGTTAAGCTATTTACTTTCTGATTATGGCAAATGTCAATTTTTCTGAAAAATGGATAGGAAATTTCCTTGAGAAATACAAGGAGATCTTTATCAAAATTTAATCCAAAAGCTAGTTGAATACAGGGGGCAAAAGATCCCACTATCTTTGAAATGTAAATTGATCATAAAAAAGTGAAGTCAAATATTTTAAAATTTCTTCTGAATAATGATATTCTATCTACATCTGTATTTTTTGTCTATATGGACGGAATTCTTTCATACAAAATTCATAAATAGTGATTCACTACCTTTATTAGTTAGCTAATTACATTTATCATTTAATCTTTTAAAAAAAGACTCAGCTTCCCAATTGTAAAACATCCCAAGCCTCATAATTAAACTAAGTGAGACTCAATAAAATAAAATAATTTTATTGATAAGACCACTTTGGTGGGAAAGGCATTGATGCTCAAATCTAAACTAAACATTTAGTTTAAATGACTTCCTGACACTATCAGTAAGTATTTAGGCCAATAATTGAACTTCTGCACTTCAATTTTTGCATTTATGAAAAATGTTTCATTTATTTTGAAAGCAAAAATGTCCTAGATGAAAAGCATGGAAAGGTGAATACAGTAAGAGCAAAAACAAGGTAGCTCTGGATGATGGCAGAGAATGAAAATTCAATCTGAATATTCAGATATTCCAAAGGAAGAAATAGAAACAGATGAAATCCAAACGTAAATAAAATGCATACTTTAAGATGTATTAACTCACTCAAGAAAGACCAGAGAGTAAAACCAATATAAATACTGACGAAATCCATTCACAACTTTCAAACCAGTACTAGTGTAATGGTACCTTACTACTTGTGTATATATTAATATAAATATTTATATATATGTATTAAATAAAGGAAAGTATATTATAAGCAATTTTTGCATATATTACATTTATAAATATGTATGTGATGTCGTAGCAAGTATTAATCTAGACTGAAATCTATTGTATACTGGATGGTAGACATGTACAAACTTAAGCAACATATTTGTGAACTGTTATTAATTAGATGAATTATAAAGGTAAAATTATGCCAATAGGTGATGAAAAATTTGAAGAATAAAAGCAAAGATGACTATAACAAAAAGCATCTTCTTATATTATTAATGAATATAAAACAGTCTTGATTCTCATGAGACTCTAAAAATCATCTTTCGTTCAGCAAGTAAAAACAAACTTCACTGGCCACTTTACACACTTGTCATGAAACGATGTACTTGACCTATGTGAGATTATAAAGAGAAAATACAGAAGTCCTGTCTGAGATTAAAGAATCTTCCAATATAAAGAATATTTATTATATAGCATAAGCTATGTTAAATGTTGTTACATGTACTGTCACATGCAATCATCACAGTAATTTACTGAAGTTTGTCTTGTTATGAGAGAGCGTGAGTGTCAACTGCATTAATATTCTGCTTCTCACTCTGGGATCCCAACCAATGTGAAAATAGCACAAGAAAATCTAGTGAAACACCAACATTGGTTTGATTGTTAAACCAAGACATTCCCAAAGAGTAAACCTCCTGCTAAGGCTGGATGGGAGGGCCTGGTACTGAATAAAAGTCTAAGCTAAAGTTGTGGCCAACTCATAGCAGGTGCTTGTCTACAGAGTAGACTGGGACATTCCCTTTTAGTTTCAAGTGCTAATATTTAGGGCATGTTTTACAAACATATGTGAAAATACAGAGGGAAAATAGCTCCCCGGTCTTTCTTATGGAACAGATATAGGCAATTTGCAGTAGCTTTACCCAGGTATGCTTCAGACTTGGTAGTGGGAATTAGGAGCAGATCATGTGTTTCACCTGAGCAACACTGGTTCAGAAGATGCTGTGACTGAGCAGGGACTTTTAACCTACAAAACTTATACAAGGGTAAAACATGAACCAAGCAAGGTTAATCTTTAACTGTAGAAACAGATACTCCTCTCTTGCTGTCTTAGTTACTTTTCTTGTTGCTAAGATCAAATACCCAACCTCCACAGGGTAAGGGGGGAGAGGTTCATTTAGTACGGTCTGTAGAGGTTTCAGTCCATAATGAGCTGGTTCTAAGGCAGGGTGGTTTATCAGAGGGTATTGCAGAAGAGAAACAGTTCACGGCAGGAAGAGGGTAACAAAGCCAGCAAAGGATGGCCACAGCCCTTTCTCTCCCTTATATGTTGGGTAGAGTTCACACCCTTAATCTTAGTGCCCTTGTTCTTAGCATTGTACCGTGAATCAATTCCAGAGTCATGCACTCTAGATTCAGCCACCTCTGAAAAAGCCCAACTGATGGCCACTTGAGGCACTGGGGAGACATTTAAACATTACATTCTGCTTTGGAGGGACAACAGACCATAGTATTCTGCCCCTGTCCCCAAAAGACTCATGCATATTACTTTATGTTAGAGGCATTTAGTCCTTTTCCAAGCATTGTCAAAGTCCAGACAGTTTCAGCATTGCTGAAATGTCCAAGTCCAAAGTATCCTCTGAGATTTAAGGAAATCTCTTAGCTGTAATACCCTGTACAAATGAAAAGAAGTTAAACAATTCCAACATTCAGTGGCACGAGATAGACATTTCCATTTCAAAGTTACAAACAAGGGGATAGAGAGGAATGGGAACAAAGCAAGGCCAAACTCCAGCAAGGCATACATTAAATCTCACAGTTCCAGTTTTAGCCTTCTCAGAAATATGTGTCAAATTGTGAGCTTCAAAGGGTTCAGGTGGCTTCCTTGCTTCAGTGCTACTAGTGGTCATAGTTCCCACAACTTCTCTCTTGGGCAAGTTCCTTGCAACTTTCCTTAAAAATTCCATGTTCCTGGCTTCTCCAAACTTCTGGTGTCTCCACTGCACCTTTGGCTTCACACTCACAGCCTTATACACTGCCCTCTTAGCGGCACACTTCTTGGCATCCCAGTCCTTCTCATAAAATCTTGGTGGAATCCTCCCTGGCCTCACAACTCTTACACTCTGCATGTACCTAAAACCAGCACCACATAGATGATGCAAACATCTGCTGCCAAATGGAGCAGTACCCGGGCTTCCTTCTCCCTTGAGTGTAAGGAATGCAAGTCTATGAACCAAATCTCAAGGATCAACTTCCCTAGGCCACCACCATTCTGGAACATGAAGGTATGGAGTTCTCTTCTCACAGCAAAGTCTTTTACTTTGCAAATCTGAGGCTGCAAAGGCTGGAGTGCTTTTGGTTCTTGTAATATCCATAGACCATCTTTTCTATTGTTTTGTGAAGTATTTGGCTTTTTTCTTTTTTTTTTTTTGCTAGTCTTTTCAGTGCTCAATTTCACCTCTGTTCCATCTTTGTAGGCCATAATTTAACTGTAGCTTCCTTTCTGGCCAAACTCAAAATGTTTTAAATTGTTGTGCTGGTCTCTTTGGTCTTCATTCTCAACATAAATCTGGCTAAAAGCCCCCCAACAGTAGCCATGCTACTGCCTCAATATTACAGTGTTTTCAAGGATTTTCTGCCATATTAATTAATCTACTGCCCTTAATCTCAGTCTCAGGTAAAATCTCTTGACATGAGCAAAATGTATACAAACATTCTGCCAAAGTATAACACACATTCTCTGGAGTCCAACAACCAAAGAAATCTTTCTTCCCATCAAAACCTCCTAAGCCTGGTCTTTACCAGAAGAATGTTGATCATCCTTCTGATATTCTCAAATCTCCCACCAAGCACAGCCTCAAGCATTCTGGCTCTACTTTCTCAACCAGAGTCTCCAAACTTTTCCTGACTGTTTCTTTCCCACAAACCAATTTCAGAAGCACCTAAATCACATGATCAGACATAGTAACATCATTCACTCCACTTGTCTGTTACCAAATTCTGATTTAATTAATTTTCTAATTTCCAAAACAAAATATTTGACACTCAAAGTTAATGGGGAGAAGATTTATTTAGATCACAGTTTGTAGACAGTTTAGTCCATAATCAGCTAGTCAGGGTGGCATGGCAGACAGGCATTGCAGAGGGGAAACAGTTCATGGCAGGCAAAAGGCAACAGAACAACACGGGACAAGATAAGCCTCATGTCTTAGCGGTGGACAACTATGCATGCACCAATTAGAGTAGCATGTAAGGATGTAAATAGTTGATAACAGCATGTATAAGGATTATACAATGAATACACAGGTGGCTCTTGCACTGTGCTCCACTTCATGCTGCCTGTTGTTGCTCCTAATGTCTTGTTCATATGCATTCTTTACCCTGAGGACTCAAAATCTCTCTTGGGGCCCTACTCCCAGCAGGCTGACAACTGGTGTAATCAGCAGGATATTGAAGTGAATTATCACATGGCAGCTGTGGAAACAGAGCCTGATAAACAACCCCTGGCTTTGCCATGGTTACCTGTAGCCATGTTCTTAGTGGCTTGGAAGGCACTGGAGGACTGGAAAATAGTCTTCTTGGAACTGAGAGATATCTTGCAAGCCTGGAAAGTGATAGACAGATAAATTCCTACCCCTCACTGTGAAACAGTAGGTCAGGTGGCTTGGTTCTTCACTCTCTTCTACTGTGTAAATCAAGAGGCAAATGGTCTTCTCTGGCAAGGAGACCAGCTGCAATGAATAGAGGAAGACCCTGAATAATGGCTTTTTTCTGTGGTACTCATATTGTAAGGTGTGGGAAGCACTGTATCCTCCAGAAATATCTCCAGAAGAATAAGTTCTCATGTCAGAGAACCCCCAGGAAATCCCCTGGTTTTGCATGCTAGACTGACCATTTGTTAAAAGGTGGATTAGAGAAATTCCCAATTTAGGGAGGAACATCAGAAGGGCCACCTACCTCTATGCAGCACTCAATGTACATGATCTACATAGCCATGGAGCAGCGGGAGCTGGAAAAACAATTAAAGCAAAATGTGGGTGAAACAGTGCCCACGTGGCTGTTATGGCTCTGGGGAAATGGGGCTGATAAAACACAATTACGGCCACAGTGTATGTCCCAAATAGCTAGCATAGTGTTCACCTCCTCTGTGAAATTGTTCTGTGGGACATGCAGAGGAAAGCCTCATGAGGAGGCAATCAGATTGTGATTAAAATGTTTGATGGTAGCAGCTCACCTGGTTTGGGAAAATCTTAGTGACCTGTCAAAGCAAGTCCCTAAATGGGCCACCTATCTAGACTTGATAACTGTGCTATAAGAAATGAGGCTGTGATAAATGATGCTCACACTGCAGTATCATAGCCCAGATGAGGAACTGCTCTAAGCACACAAGAAGAACATGACCCTGGTATCCAAGCCTGTTCAAGTCAGTAGCAGTTCTTCTAGCCCTCTTTACCTTAGATTGAGTGATCATCCCAATCCATGATGGTGTGGCTGCCTTGGCCAGGTTGGGGCACCTGGAAGTGAAGTACCAGGATAAGACAGGACCTGTGAAAACTGTACATGAAAAGGAAAAAAAGAGAGGCCCTCTGGGGAAGCAGGGATGTGCTACCAAGGACAGGTTGTGGGTCCACTGAAGGTTGGTTGATGCCAGATCTGCACAGACCTGGCTGCCAGCCTAGCTACAGATAAGTTAGCTGGGCAGTCTTTGGATGTGTTGCTGACTCTGGAGGCAGTTACGCCCTAAGCAGCAATACCAACAGATGGACCACAGCCATAGGGCCAAAGCAGACCTAGTAAAGCAGGAAGAAGTGACACTGACCTCCTTTTATCTCAATTAGAAGACTGGCCAAGGTAGCCAGATCTTGGAGGTCCCTGAAGACTAGAAGTCACATGTGGAATTGAGTATCTACTGGTTCTCCAAGTATGTGCAGTGTGTACTAGCATTGGTGGATGCTGAAGCCAAGTCAATGCTAATATATGGCAACCCAGACTGTTTTACAGGACCTACTGCATGCATAGAAAGATATGGAAATCACTGCTCCTGGAAGGCTCAGGTAACTTTGGGTATTGGGCTCTTGCTATCATGCCCATATTATGTGTATGTTTTCCCAGTTGCTGAATGCATACTAGGGATGGACATACTGACTTGTGCTTGGTTTGACACCTTGCAGGGAGAATTCCAGTTGCAAATTCACATGGTGAAAGTCATCATCTGAGGGCATCTACACCACACACCCCTGACTCTGACAGGCCACAAGAGTTGTGTGCATGAAGCAGCATCAGCTACTTGGAGGCCATGAGGAGATAACACAGGCTATCTTGAAACTGGAAGAAGCAGGGGTGCTACTCTCTGCACAGAGCATTTTGAACTCTCTGGTATGGCCCATGCAGAAGCCAGATGGGACCTACAGAATGATTGTGAATTACCAGGAACTGAATAAAGTAACTCTTCCACTGCATGTGGTAGTGCCTATCATTGAAGATTTGATGAATCATCTTACGCTGAGTCTGGGTCAATACCATCATGTTGTAGATTTGGTTAATGTCTCCTCAACTGCTTTTTCTGTGACAGTCATGATCAATTTGCCTTCACGGGGAAGGGTTGACAATGGACCAACCACATGCTGCCACAGGCGATCAGCATAGCCCAACTGTGTATCATGGCCTGGTGGCCCATGACTTGACCACTTGAACAAAGCCATACTGTGTGTTACTGTTTCATTATATTGATGCCATTATGTTAACCTCTGATTGTCTTGCAGATTTGCAAGCTGCTGTGCACAGCCTGAAGAAAGCTTTGCTGGCATTGGGGTGGGCAATGAGCTAAGACATTGTCCAGGGACCTGGCTTGTCTGTCAAATTCTTGGTTGATATCTGACTGGGTAAGACAGAAGTAATTCCTGATGCTGTTACTGATAAGATCCAAGCATACCCCCAACCCATGACCATGCACCAGCTACAGGTGTGTGTGAGCTTGATAGAGTTCTGGCAGACATTCATACTGCAACTAGCTACGCTGTGGCACCTTTTACACCAGATGATCTGAAAAAGTGCTATGTGGGACTGGACAGATGCGGCAAAAGTTTCTTTTCAGGACTCAAAGAGGGTTGTTGTACAGATGCAAGTCCTATGAGTTTTTTTTACCCTACCTTGCCCCATTTATCCTAACCATCAACGTGGATGTTGATGGGTTTGATTGGGACCTACAGCAAAAACAGGGGATGTGGAAGCACCCTGTAGAGTTTTTGTCATGGTTGTGGAAGAAAACTAAGAGCCAGTATCCCCTGATTGAGAAAGAGCTGGCAGCAGTGAATGCTGATCTGCATTCATTTGAAAGCATCACAGAACAACAGACAGTGAAAGTGCAGACAAAATACTGGATAGAGGGTTGGGTATGGAGGTGGACATCCTATCTCAGGAGTGGAGTGGTACAGGGCCCTACTCTCATGCATTGACAGATTAACCACCAGCAGTGTGCTTCTTTCTCTAATAGTCTGTAGTCAGCCAAACTGGCATTGGTGTTGGGACTCATGATGTACACAGCCCAGGAACCCATTTAGGAGGACAGACTACAGGACATGACCCCTAGTTCCTATACAGAAAGGAAAGAGGGACCTGTAGCTGATGCCTGGATACAGATGGGTTCAACCATGGCACAGCTCCACAGTGGACAGCAGTTGCTGTGCAGCCCAGTGTAGAAGTACTCTGGTTTGAAACTGGAATGGGCAGGTCAAGCCAAAGGGCAAAGATGCAGGCAGTATGGCTACTTGTGATGCATGAAAGAAGCCTTCTATCTACATATGTACACAGACAACTGGTGTTATGGTTTGTATCTAGGAGGTCCCCAAACCTCATGAAGCCATGGAGGTGGCTGAATCTGGAGTAGTGCTGGGATTAACAGTGTGAGCACTGCACCCAACTTGGGGTGGAACTGGCATACAATATAATGGAGGGAAGATGGTGTGTTCTTGCTTCTCTTTTTGCCCTGTTCACTCTTGTTGCTTGCAGCCACCAGCCATGCCACCCAGTCTTGGAGTCAGTGGACTATGGACTGAAACCTCTGAGAACTGTAAGAAACAAACCTTTCCTTCCTTCATGTTGGGCATCAGGTATTTTGTTTTATTTTATTTCATTTTGTTTTTATTTTGAAGAGAATAAAACAAATACAAAATAAAACAGAGTGTTCAATCAAAATAAAACAAAGAATGTGATATAAGACTTCAAAACAAAATAAAAATAAACCAACAATGGTTGACATGTTGTCCCTTGCTATCTTCAAAATAACTTCCTATACCATAAGGTATATTAAAATCAAACACAACAGAACAGAATAAAACAAATCAAAACAAAACAAAACAATGAAAGCAATACAGGACTTCAAAACAAGGCAGTTGAGGTACCACAGTGGCTAACATAAAGCATCTTCTTATCTTCAAAGTAGCTGTTTATATCATCAGACATAATAACAAACTAAACAAAATAGTCAATCAAAACAAAACAATGAACATGATACAAGACCTCAAAACAAGATAAAAGAAAATCAATAATGGCTACCATAATGCCTATTGCTATCTTCAAAATAACTGCCCATACCCTCAGGTACAATACAATCAAATAAAACAGAATAGAATAAGACCAATCAAAACAAAACAATGAAAGCAATACAGGACTTCAAACAAGATTGTAGGAATACAACAGAGGCTACCATGATGCATCTTACTGTCAAAGTAGCTGCTTATAACATCACACATAACAAACTCAAACAAAGTAAAATATAGTAAAATCAATCAAAAGAAAACAAGTAAAGCAATAAAGACTTTGGAACAAGATAATAGGAAATCAATAATGACTGTTATAATCCATTTTGTTATTTTTGCAATAGTTGTCCATGCCATCAAATATAATAAAATCAAACATAACTAAACAATAAAACTTGGTTAAACAGAACCATGAGAACAATACAGGACTTCAAAACAGAATAATAGATTAACAATGGCCATTATCTTCCCCCTGGAGACATCTCCTCCCCTTTCACCTTCACAATCTCTATTTTGTATTTTGGATCCCACAAATTTCCTCAGTTTCTTGTACTAGGGAGACAATATAATGTTCACTCATGTGACTCTCAATCTTTTCACCCATAAGCATGCTCTTAAGTTGTATCCATTTACCTACAAGAGTCTCAAGGTTATCTTTCTTTATAGTAGAGTAGCTTTCCATTGTATAGAAATGGCATATCTTTCCTTTCCATTCTGCAGCTGATGGGCAAGCTACCCCTACTTTTTTTTTCTGGTTCCCTGTCATATAGAGGATTGTTTTCTCTCCTTTGACTTTTAATCTATGAATTCACTTTTGAGTTAAACGTGTTTGTTGGATAAAACACATTGATGATTTTGTCTGCTGATTCACTATACCTGTGTTTCTTTTTATTGGCAAATCAAAGCCATCTACTTTAATGGTTATGGCCAACATGCACTGGCTCATCTCTGCCATGCTATTTCCCTGCCATTGGCTGTGTACTTTTCCCCTCCGTTCTACTGTCTGTCCCGCTTGGTGATCCCCCTCTGCCACTCTTTCTGGAACCATAGTCTTTTTTATCTCTTTCTAAAATGTCCTTCAGTATTCTTTGTAGGGTTGATTTGGCAGTCATGAATGCCTTCAGTAGTTCTTTGTCATGGAAGTATCTTGTTTTTCCATTAATTTTGAAAGCTAGTTTTGCAGGGTACATCAATCTGGGTTAGAAGTTGTTTTCTTTGAGGACTTGAAATATTTCACTCCAAGCTCTTCTCAACTTGATGGTTTGTGTTGAGAAGTCTGTTGTGATTCTGATGGGTTTTCCTTTACAGGTGATCTGTTTCTTTTCTTGGACAGCTTTTAATATTCTGTTCTTGAGTTAAATTTCTGGGATGTTAATTATTATATGTCTGGGTGTAGACTTGTTTTGGTTATGGCTAGCTGGAGTTCTATATGCCTCACTTACCTGAATAGCCCATCTTTCTCCCATGTTTGGGAAGTTTTCTGCTAGCTCTTCTGTAAATAGAGTTTTTATGTCTTTTGTGTTGACCCCTGCTTCTTCATTGATACCTATCACTTGTAAATTATTTTGCTTTGCATCATCTTGCAGTCTTTGAATTGTTATTTCCTGGTTCCTCACTATTTTTAAGAGGTCTTTCCTTTCCCAATCACAAGCTGCACACCTGTCTTCAAGGTCTGAAAGTCTATCTTCAGTTTCTTTCAAGTGATTTTGCCAGCTTTCAATAGCGATTTTAATTTCCTGGATATCTCTTTGAATCTGTTTCATGCATTCAAAATTTTTCTTTTTTTAATTTTATTTTAAAGAAAATAGGACAAAACAAAACAAAACAGAATGAAAAAAGCAAAAGAAAACAGAATAGAGTCAAACATAATATAGCATTTCAAAGCAGAGCACTGCAAGCTATACAGGTTTTCAAAACATAACAACAGGAGATTAACAATGGTTACCCTAGTGTCTCTTGCTTTCTTCAAAATGGTTGTTCTTACATTTACAGACAATAAACTCAAACA
>RJWT010033795.1:0-13823 GCA_004365215.1 Cuniculus paca
TGGTGGTGGTGGTGGGGATGGTACTTCTTGTTTGCCACCTCCTGCACGAGAAGGGTCTGGGGTCTGGGGTCTGGGGCCTGGCTGTTCCCAGTCTGGCAGTGGCCCACGTATTGTCTTGGTTCCCAGACTGGGCTTGCTTGCAGGTGTGACCTTATTCTCTCTCTCCCCAGTCTGCGAATGACCAGTATTAGGTTTTTAGTAGTTAACTTCTGTCTTCCTGTCTTGTCACTCATGTTTCTTGGGTCTTTTTCAAGGCTTATTTGAAATGTTGCTTCCTCTGTGAGATATTCCTCAAACCTTCAGGGAGTTATTTTTTCTCTGTGTTCAAAGTTCTTTGAACCTACCATAATTTTGTATTTTTCTCTTTTTTTCTTGTCTGATCGAATTCTTGAGAATTATTTTACATTTATTTATTTATTTATTCAGCAGTGGTGGGGATAAAACACAAAGCCTCATGGGTGCTGGGCTAACAATGAGCTGCACCCCCTGCTCTTACTTTATTAAATACTTGTTAAATGAGAAAAAGAGAAAGAGTGAGGAGACAGAGAGGCAGAGAGACAGAGACAGGAAAGAAAGAGACAGCAGACAGACAGACAGACAGACAGAGACAGATAGAGAGACAGACAGAATATTTCAGAGAAGGCCAGTGACCTGCAGATAACAAAGGCAAGCACCCAAATACATGCTCATAGTTCCAGTTTTGGGCTCTGTTATGTTCTAATTGCATTTTTTTGTTTGAGGAAATCCACAAACTTCTGACTAAACTGCCGCTATACTTAATGTCTTTCTTAGGCTAGACAAGTTGGACTACTCTGAGCTCACTCATTCCAATATATCATCACATTTCCCTTGATTTATTTCTTCTGTCTATGTACTTCCTGTCAGTTTCATTAATTTTTTTCTGTTTAAGTTCTTTATATCATCTCTCTGTTCTGGAGTGTCATATTTGCTCATTTTCTTTTGGTATCAGATCTATTTTTAATTTGTGGCTTCTGTTTTTTAGGATTTAAAATTGCATTCTCTGCCCTTGTTATCTCAAACTACAGTGAGACAATTTAATGTAATTGCAACAAAACATAAAATTAAAATAAGATAAGGTATAGTCACTAGGGAGACAAGGACATTACTAGCTTATATAAGAAAATAAGGAAGAAATCTTCACAGCATCCCAAAGCAATGACTGCATTCAACGATAAGCCCTAGTGGAGAGAGAGATTGGGAAACAACTATTTGTATTTAAATCCCTCTTCCTGCATTTTCTAGTCCTTTTCTTTGATAAGCCAATTCTTTAGGCTTACTGGATACTTCACTCACACACAGCCATAGTTTTCATCAGCCTTAGTGGTAATTTTACTGTTGTTCAGGATGACTGCTATAATCCTCCCACTTCCATGTTGAAATTTAGATCACTTCAATTTGCCTCTTCCTCCTGAGGAAACTTTTTGCCCAAATAGCAATTTGTTCCCATGGTTCATAGGTAGTATATTACTTCCCATGGTCATTTCTTTGCAGATAACAAGACCTCATTATACACTGACCCACTGTGCATACAAAACACATTAATGTGGTCCAGTGGTTGGAAATGATTCCTTGAAAAGCCTGGTTATCTTGTATCATTTCTTGCCTAATATCATAACAGTCAACTTTGCATTCAGTCCTCCAGGGCAGCTACCCCAGATTGTCAACTGACTGTGGGCTCAAATTGATGTTCTTTGACTAAGAACATTCAGTATTCTTCTTAGAAAGCCTTCTTAATCTTGAATTGCTAGGAATATAAATTATTATATGGATTATAAAATAAATGCTTAATAAGTGTGGAAGATGTAGAATAGAATCTTACTAACTTACTTGACAAGTTCTATTCCTTAAGCAAATTACGAGTTTCTTCAATGGATTAATAATATAAAATGTATTCAATAAATGATATTTGTAACCTAAAAGATTCTACAATTACTATATTTTTGTAAGTGCATCTTGCATTTTTCATAATTTAATACTTTTAAAATCAGAATGTTTTTCATAATCCTTATCAATTGATAATGCCTTTCTGTTTATCTTCTTTCTCTCAGCTGTTATTAAGTTGGTGGTACATTCTACAATTATTTGTGTCTAAGAATTAAGGAGATATCTGTGTCTGAGAATCAAGGTTATCAAGGTTCAGAGAATGACAAGGTTCATAGACTAATTAAAACTCTGCTTCTTTTTCTTGATGAACATACCATTTAGGCTAGATTTTTCTTTAATATTATTATTATCTTACATGTGAAGAGACAAAGTTCCCTTAGGTCATATTCTCCCATTTGCACATACATAACCAAGTGGCATTTAGAGCTTAATTTACTGAGAAGCTCATGGAGTGTAAACTTCTAGCTCCCTACTTGATAGGCATCTAATAATATTCTGGGACAGGTTTTACTAATGTGCTCTTCATATGGCCAGATATCTCTAAAATTTGCAAATTTACTTTTATTTCCTTTTTTCTTGAAGAGGTCTCCATTATATAAACCTCAAGCCCCTTAAAACTTAGAATTATCTATCTATATTATCACAAGGTATTAACATGGTACAGTTTTTATTTGAGTTCCTCTGTTACTCTGAATACTTCCTTGCCCTGTGTTTCTCTTTCCTTCCACTGAAATGTGAATGATACAAAACATTGCTTCTTTAATACTTTTATTTCATTTTTCTCATTCGCCTGTACCTTCCTGCATTTACATTTATTGGAGACTTACCAAACAACAGACACTAGGCAGGCACTGGCACACTGAAATAAGCATTCAAAATTGTTGAATGAGCAAGTGAATTAATAAATGAGTCAATCAAACACTGATGTTTGTAGGCTACTACTGTTTTTAATCCTAATGTTTTCATTTTCCAGTTTTCTTCATTAATGGTTAACATTATTATAGTTCTCATTTTTCCTATAATTGTGCTCCTAGTTTTTCTGTAAGCTTCAAGAATAACTTATTTTTTTAAACTCCTGTACCTTTTGATATGCTAAGAAGCTCAAATAGGTGGGTAAACTAGAAGGTTGGTTGAGAAAACAGGATTCTCTTTTAATATATTAATTACTTCAAAAGCATTACATAACTTTTGGCCTTAATTCCATGGTTTTGTAACTAAGATAAACTGGAAGAACAGGCATAATATCAGTGCATCACTGAGACTGTAAGAGCTGAACTTTATTATCAATCATAAGGAATGATGATATTAACAGAATAATAATGGTTATAGTATAAATCATACAAAACAGTTCCTTTTGCTATACATATCTACCAGTAGTGGACTCTGATGGGGTCTGTCCTTTGTGTGTTAGCCTGCATGTTTCTTTCTCTGGAAGGACTTCCCTTCCTTTACAAAGTAAGATGGGTATTTCCTACAATGGGCTTTCACAGCATCCTATTATGGGAGTCTTTGCATTTTATTATCATTAACTTTAACAATTTTTTCCATCAGACCATAAAGTCTATGAGGACAAACCTTCGATCAGTCTTGCTCACTATTTTGTTCTCAGGGGCTTGGAAAATACTAAGAATATTATAACTGTTGATAAATGAAGACAGGAAGGGAAGAAAGGAGATGAGAAGAAGGAAGAAACTTTTCAAATATCGAGGAAGCCAATTGTTCAGTTTACTTAGCATTCAAGATGCAGTAATAAGGACAAGACTTTTGGAACTATTTCCTTTATGAGTAGGATTTAACTAACTCCTTCCAATGCTTATTAAATTGCTGAAAATAATGCAAAAAAGTGTGATTTCCTTCTCTGATTCCTTTAGGAAATGAATACACAAATCATAGAGTACAAATGACTTAAGCCAAAGTGGTTCTTCTTGGCTCTTACATCACTGTTTTGGAGTCAGCCCAGCTCTCCACACTATACCATCTGCAGTGTGACCTAAACATCTCTCACTCTCCCATCTGACTCTTCTCTGCACTGTTAGATTCTCAACTCTTTTTTTTTTCACTCATCTCTCAATGTACAAATGATTATCCATATTCTAATAGGAAAGAGAGAGAGAGAGAGAGAGAGAGAGAGAGAGAAAATGTGGATCATCCAAACGAGTGGGTTTTCTAAACATATCTTTGTTTGACTTCCAAAATACTGTGTAGATCTTTTACATAACCCGATTATTTGCTCGCTGCTGGGAAACAGAATTCTTTAAGTGGCAGTCCAAAATTGGAAACCACAGCTGTTTTTAGCAATTGAGTCATTGCCTTTCAGATGCCAAAAATATCACCTATCATCTTTTCTAGTGTTCAAAAAAGAGGAGGGGGACAAAGTATGAACAGAGCATAAAGGTACCATAAAGCTTCTCTAGTCACAGAAATTAATATTAAAATAACTGCAATAACTGTAACAATAATCATAAACATTAAGAACCATCATTCAATAGGAATTAACAAAACATGTGACCTTCCTAATCTCCCTAAGAGGGAGAGAAAACAGTATCCTTAGCATGTGAATTTTCAGATGAAACAAAAATTAAATCAAGTGACCAGCCCAAGGCCACACAACAAAGCCTGAGTTCCAGCACTGGCCACCAGATTTGAAATCCTGTGCTCTATCTTCCATTCAAATAGCCTCATGACAGATTTCTTTGTTTTTTTTTTTTTTTTTTTTTTTGCAACATCGGGGATTGAACTCACGACTTTGCGCTTGCCGGGCAGGCACTTAGACTGCTAAGCTAGATCCCCAGCCCTGGTGTTTTTGAGACAGGGTCCCACTGTGCCATTCAGGCTGGCCTTGAGCTCACTTTGTAGCCCAGGCTGGACTCGAACTCACAACGATCCGCCTGTGTCAGCCTCCTGAGTGCTGGGATTACAGGCGTGAGCCACCACGCCTGGCCATGACAGATTTCTTAAACTACTCTCACTTGGCTCTATTTGGCAGGAAATCTGTCCCTTTTTAGTCACTATGGGCTTAAGGGGGGTAGGCCTTTAGAACTTCTCTTACCTTCTGATAGAGAAGTGTGGTAGTTAGGGTGGAGCGTAAACTTGCTTGGCTTTGGGATTCATTCAGGGATTTCATAGAGCACACTTCTGGGGTGGTCTGGTGGTTCATGGAGATACGGCCTTATGGGTTGTGGTTCCTTCCCCCGCTCTGCTTCCCAGCTGCCATGAACTGAGAAGCTTTGCTCCACTTGCTTTTTTACCATGATATTCTGCCTTGGAGCCAGCCAAGGATTGCCTGAATTACCAAACACCATGATCCAGATTAAACCTCTCCTCTTTTGAGTTGTGGGTATCAGAAATGCTTAGAGATGAGAAAACTGAGTAACACAGGAAGATACAAAGATCTAGGCTTGATTTTAGCCTGAGGTTCCAGTTACATAGACATTAAAATCTTAGCCAATCTCTGAACTTTTGTGAGCCTGCAAGAAAAACACTGAGTCAGTCTGCTCCAGTTTGCACTTTGGACTACCATTCTTCAGACTTTTACTCCTCAACCTGAAGGTGTTGGGAAAGCCAAAGCAACTTTTCAACAATCAAAGTTTGGTGGCCCTGCTCTGGGCTCAGCTCTCATCTCCATAGGGCAGGCACAGTGTGGGATGTGGTGAGAAGTCACCTCATTCTGGAGGCTCTGAAGTTGGCTCCACGCTGCTGCAGACAGTGGAAAGGCACTCCCATGAGTTAAATATCAGAGAGTTTGTGCTCCAGAAACACTTCTAGGAGATACCCATTTAAGGAAATAGCTGGCCAGAGTTTTGAAAAAGAGAATTGGTAAAAGAAAACTGATCATGTGAATGACTTTAAGGTCCACTGAATGAAACAGTGAAAGTGGAAATATGGAAGATAGTATCTTCCAAAACTTACTACGAGAGCCAAGGATACAGCTCAACAGCACAGTGCCTGCCTGGCAAGCGCGAGGTCATGAGTTTGATTCCCAATACAAAAAAAAAAAAAATTTGAGAAATTATCTTAGAAAAAAAAACTTATTAGTAGAAATTTTTAGTCCTATATGTTTTTCCAGAATCTTGTACTCCTTCATCAAGAGGGGAGTTAATTTCTTCTCCCTTTGAAACTCCCTGGGTCTTGGTTATTGCTTCAAAATATAGGCTAAATAGCTGAAGGTAATACAGATTCAACTTGGCTTTGTCTATGGGGATCTGACTTAGAACCTTGGGAGGAAGTCAATTTAAAATTCATATGTAAGTATTCTGCCCCAACTAAGGTACTAGTTGATAGCTGGCATTACCTACCAGACATGTGAGCAAACAAGTTTTTGGTAATTCCAGAGTATAACTTCTGAGTCATCCCAGTCTTCAAGTATTACAATTGAGGCTTCAATCATTGCAGAGCAGAGGTAAACCATTCCTGCTATGCCCTCTGGGAGTTCCTGACTCATATAGTACTTCAGCATAATAAATTATTGTTCTATGTTACTGAGTTTTGGGGGTAATCTGTTGCCTAGCAAGAGATAACCAGAATAAGGGGACCTCTGGGCATGTTTATAATAGCCAAATGGTATCAGTTCCTCTGCTAAATGTAGCTCTACCCTTCCAGGTTCCTTCTGCATATAGGCTATTTTTCTTCCCCCTTCAATGGCACTTTTGACCCCATTTCTACAAGTCCAATTAGATATGTGTTTAAAGATATGATTTTGATAAGCCCTACATGCAATTGCTTAATATTATATAACTTCTCCCTCCTCTTCACAGATGTGAGATTTTACTTCGCTGGTTGTGAGACATCTAGGAATAATATAAATATAGCTCAGAATTGTCAATGCTCAAGACCAAAATTTCACTGAATGAATGAATGTAATTGTTCTCTCTTTAACCTAAAATAAACCCCCATGAAAAAGAAAATAACAAAATAAACCCATCCTTTCCTTATAAGTTCACAATTTAGAAATAAACTATTAAAATGTGTTAAGATAAAATGATTTAAAAAACAATTTATAATTGCTTTTAATTTTTAATGAAGGATGAGGTTAGAGAGATTAAGAACAACTTAATTTTTAAAAACAATGTATATATTTTCCTTATGTAATTTTTTTAAATTTTATTTTTGTTTTAATTAACTTGCAGTATGGGACATGTTTATCAGGTACTATATGATATTTCAATACATGTATAAAATGTGTATCGATACTGTAAGGGCAATTAGCATTTCCATCTCTTTATGATTTCTATATGTTTGGAACCTTTGCACTCTTCTAATTAGTCATAAACTATACAATACACTATTGTGAACTATAGAGACCCTACTGTGCTTTATTAAGGTAAAACTTACTCCTTCTGTTATAGGTTGTATCTAGATGTCCCCCCAGATGCTCATGTGCTCATAAGTGGGGTTTCTTTGGAGGTGACTAGATCTAGGGTGTGTGAATATGGATTAAGGGTATGTGAATATGGATTAAGCATGTGATAATTAAATTAGTCCACTGATTGGTTTAACATAATTTTGAGTGTCCATGCCCATTTGGACTGCACTATTTCACTGTTTTTCTTCTCTGGATCTCACAGTGCTGACATCCAGTGGGAACCCAGTGGCATTTCCTTGTCTTACCCTCAAACTCATTCCTCTTCCCAGGATACTTTTACTCACTTTCTGAATTTTTCTAATCTGGTCAGTGAGTGTGTCTAACAGACGAGTTTTCAGGAAGTCCATCACTTTGACCACCCGGCCATCAATGTAGCAACTGGAATGAAAAGAAAGTAAGAATCAGATAAAATCTTGAGCAGGGAACTACAAATATACCTCCCTAGCTAAAGGTATGCGTTGTCTGAGGAAATAACCTAGGGTTCCACTGAGCTTTCACATCTTGAAAGGTTTTTGACCCTAGGTTTTTTTCAGACAAAAATATGCTTTTTATTATATCCATTTCCGTTTCCATTTGTGGACAAGTGCTGTGATTTTTTTCAACACTTGTCATATAAAACTCATTGCTTTCTCTATGGGAACTGACAAGAATTCCATAATACAAATTGTGTAATGGGAAAAGTTCACTTTTTCCCTTGAGAAAGTGACTTAATACTCATCTCATGCGCATCTCTATCCTTACCTTAAAGTAATAAAAGTATGTGACGGTGTCAAAGGATTACTTAAACATTTTGGTAGGTTTATGCAACTTTAAAAAAGAAAATAAATATGAAAGCAACAATTTGATTCAGCTCAGTGAGTGGGTCTCAAATGATTTCAATCTCTAGCTCACTTCCCCAGCAAAATATCTTCTAATGAATCATCTTCTACTACCTTTGAGATGAATAAATAAGTGAGCAGAAAAATGAACAAACAAATTAATGAATGGTACAAATTAAAGTCCTAGAGTGCTCTCCTAAAAACAGTAACGAGTTGGTATGCATTGGTTTCTTCCTTTGGTCTGGTTTTCATTAGATAGCTTAGTGAAACGTTAAGTCGTACTGACACTAGGTTGTGAACATGTGACCCAAACAGGCCTACCTAGCTTTAGGGAATTCCTCTGTGGGCTGAAGAAAAAGACAGGATGGGCCCAGTGTTAGGTGACCTTCATTACTTCAAAGCCTTTTATCTTAATCTTTGCCAAATTCTGAATTAAATCACTTTTAAAATGTTTATGATTCCTGGGCATCTTTTCTAACCCAGTAAGGTTTCCTTGGTTGATGGCTGGTGACAGATTTTTCCATTTTTAATAAAGTATCCACCTGTCAGTACAGATTATAGAACTATGTAAAACTTCTTTTTTAGTATTAAATTCCCATACCAACATATGATATGTTGGAATGGTTAAGTTTTACTTTATTATTATTATTATTATTTTTTGTAAAGCCAGTGTTTTGGTGGAAGTAAGCCAGTGTTCTGGTAGGATATGAGGGATGCTTATGCATGTCTTAGAACATTTCCACAGATTGCAATATTTAAATGATTGATTGGCATATGGAAAAGAATGTGGTTTTAGAGCCAGACACAACTGAGTTCCAATTCCAGATTGGTATTTACTATTTATATGATCTTGGGTAGTAACTTGTTCTCTGTGGACCTCAGTTTTCTTATTCTTAAAAGAGGTATCTATTTCTAAGAATTAATTGCAAATTAAAGAGATAATGAGCCCAAAGTGCCTGGTACACAGTAGAGGCCCAAAAACTTCTAGTTACTTTCTAATTTTTAGTTCAAAAATATGGGTTATAAATAATACGGCACTGATTAATGAATTATGTATGAGTATAGAATTCTAAAAATGTGGAAACGCTGTGTCAGAGGGTACACATTTGGATGGTTACTTACTTTAGGGAGTAAAACCATGATACTATATTTCACCTTATCCCTGGGACAGATGCTAAACTCAGATTTGATAAATATTTATTATTGAAACATACATTGCCAGGTAAATCCATTATTAAGATATTTTACAAACCTCTTCCTCTTAGAATGTCACTATTAGCAACTCTCATTTTTTTAAAACGTTGAACTAGATGAAATAGTTCCATGAAAGGTAGGCATATTAAGACAGAATAATGTTAAAATCTAAAATAACTTATGCAATGTAAATTTAATACACAGTCAAAGCCATGAACATTTGTACTATACTATATGGTAATTAAGCGTATGGCAAACAAATGCACTGTAATTATTCTTTCACTATCAAACATTTTATAGTTTGCCTTTCTTCTGTTAGTTCCCCATTATATTAAAGATCAGTGTTTATAACTCTTGCTAGGAACTCATATAATTTAATACTTATTGAGATAAATATGCCAATTTTTTTTAATATGGAGCACTCCCTATGAATATCTTCACAAGCCCACCACATAGGTGGTCGAAGATCCCTTCACTCTTCCCCTTCTTTCTTTTGTTCTTTTTCTCAAGAGAGCCCAGAATTAAAAAAAAAAAACAAAACACCTATTCAGTCCATTTTGCCACTTACTACCTATGCGATACTGCATTTCCTTTCTTTACAATGGGCTTTTAAAAATTCAAATCCATATATATGTCAAATCATAGGTTTACTGTGTCAATCAGATAAGGAAAAATGCTGACCATAGAACCTAGCACATAAAATGTATTTAATAACCAAATCTACTGTGTTAGGTAGGCCCAAGTAGCAGAGAGAAAGATGATGGGATAGAGTGGGCAGGGAATATTACTCTCCAGAGGAGAGCATACTTATCCATTGTAAAATATGAAGAAGACAAATACAGAACAGCAAGAACTGACTCTAAATTCCTAGTAGGCAGGAGATAGGGGAGTTGGCTCTCTGTTACTGTCCATTCAATGGCTAACATTTTAGTTTTCTGATCTAGAAATAGAAATAGTTTATTTCTTGTGTCTCATGTGTGAGGAACTCTAATAAAAATTTTGGCTTAAGTCTTTATTGAACCTATTTTTGACCTTATTTTTAACCTAACAAGGTAGAGTCAATCATTCTCGGTCTTGGGCTATTCACTGGAAAGACTGTTCATTGTCTTGGAGTCAGAAGAGATATAAGCAGGAAAATCAGTGAACAAAGTTATCGTAATGGTCCAGGCAAGAAGTGATTTGAGTCTAAATAAGGAGAGGCCAAAAGAAATAAGAGCTGGTGAAGGAAGCGAAAATTTATAAAACTTACATAGTGGATAAGAGCAAGGAAGGGAGTTAATGATGGCCATAGATTTATGAGAGAGTGTTTTCAAGGACACTGATGCCAAGTACCTACAGTTTAGTCAGACTGGCATACAGATTTTCAAGGAGATGAAGAACTCTGTTTGAGATATCAAAGATACATACACTATCAAGGAAGAAATACATACTAGGTCATTGGAGATATGAGAAGGAATTAAAAAGCAGAGACAGGAAATGTTGATCTGGGACTCTTCTTCAGCTTATTAATAATAGCTGAAGCCAGGCTTGCACGCAAACTTTCTAAACAAATAAGGAAAATTAAGAGACATGTCAGAAATTCTTTCCAAACATGGTCCTGGACATTGTCTCCACTTTTGACTTAGCAAAGGATATTTTCCTCCCCCAACTGACCATCATAGCACTCAGTCTGTGTTCAATTCATGTTTTGGTGTCAAGGGAATTCTAGTATGATATTGAAAGGTCTCAACAACTTACACTTACAAGTTTATAACCACATTTATGTTGTACAATGGAAATAGGAACTTTGGTTATCCAAACTTGGTATTGCTTTTGACAGAGGGAATCATTTAACCATAGGGTATGAATCTGACAAATCTCTAGGCTCCTTTCTCCATTACTTTCAGACAACTAACTTGCTGTATTTTGCCCTTTGTGAACATGAAGCTTCTAAGAAAACATCAGCATAGATAATTTGTGGCTCTTTGAAAAATACCTGCCTGTTACAGATCATTTTGGTTCTGATAGTGGCTGTCTGTAGTGACAGGTCTAATATATCAAATGGATTTGGACATGAAGGAGGTCAATCAGTGACCTTTTGATAACAATAAATTACTAAAAAAACAATGATCTCTTACTTTTCTTTTTAAGAGGGTGAAGGAATTCTGGTGATCAAACCCAGGGCCTCATACATGGAAGACAATCACTCTTCCCACTGAGTTACATCCCCAGCTCCAATGATGGTGTTTTCCAGCAAACACTGGCTAAAAAAAGTAAAGCTAGATTCCAACTGATTGATTAGTAATTGGGAGAAGTTCTGCTTTTCTGTCTTTCTCACTAAGAAGATAAAGTTGACTCTTAGCTATTCACTAGTCTCCACAAGATTTAATTAATTAATTTATTGATGACTACAAAAGATTCCTAAGACCAAATAACTCAGAAAATAAAAGAAAGGGGGAATGATTTATAAGTTAGAGGTGTTCTGGTAACTTCCACATAAACTTTTGCAGAATGGTTTTAGAATCACTTAGACTGACACTTTTAGATAAATCATAGTTCTTTCATGTCTTAGGATCTCAGTTGAATGAGCTGTTCAACAAACTGACTCCAAGAAAAGCTGTGCTGTAATGACCATTTGAGCAACTACTACAAATGCAATAATGTTGAAACTTTCATGCAGAGTCAAAAGGTCTGTCTTACTCAATAACAGCAATCTTCAATCCTGTCTCTAGATTGGCAGGTCATATCAAGCACACATCAGGCAAGAGCCAAGGATGGCAGAATGCACAAGGTAAATAAAACATTTACCAATTTCCTCACCAAATCTCTTGTCTACCTTTAGTTTTAAATTTTATTTTTAGCTCAATGTACTGTAATCTTATTTTATTTGAAATACTTTCTTTTTTTATTATAAAAGAAATGCTCATTATAGACAAATTAGAAAACAAACACAAACGAAATTGAAAAATAGGAAATGAAAAATTAAGCCTGACATCTGGAGAGACTCATTGCTAACATTTTTCTTTTCGCCCTTCCAGAGTTGCTTAGACACATAAAATTTCCTATAATTAGATATGTAAAATCTATTTAAGATCTTATCATATAGCATGTAAACTTAGAAACTGCCCCAACTGAGACTTTCAACTTTACTCACAGGGATACTGACAAAACTTTAGAGATTCCTGGTAAAAACATCTTACTCTAATTTCAATTTCATTGTGGACATTTAGGGATCCTCTGCCAGAATCATATCTTACCTCCTTTCTGTCTCAGCTAGCTAGGCTTTACCATCAGTGCCATCCTCATCTACCTTTTCTCCCAGATGCCTAGGTTCAGTCTCTAGGTCTAGTCTACAACTGGACACTTATGCTCATTAGCCTCTAAAACATTTAATGGGGAGAGTTTGTTGGCTCCAGGGCCAGCTGGTTTTGTTTACCTGGCCTTTTACTTTAAGAGGAAAAACCTTTGCCCCTTATTATCTGACCCCTTCTTTTATTTCAGGTAATTGCATTAGTGCTGGAATCCCAGTGTTGAGGAATTTCCGGACCTATTTTGCTGCCTGCTGCTTTTAAGGAAGAGGGGCAGTCTGCTTAGAATTCTAACACCCAGCTTGCCCACTGACCAGGTAATTCCATAAAACAAGGGTGTTCCTCACTGAAGGGGTAAAAGCTTGGATAATCACTAGAAAAACCCTGCTGACCTATAAAACCTATTCTGACACCTCAGAGCCAAATAGTGGAGAATGCTGACTGAAGTCTCTATGAGGCTATATAAATTACACTTGCCCCTTCTCCAAAGCCCTCACTCTGGGCTCCTGCTGAGCACATTTTTCATCTGCTTACCATGGGACTTTCTTTCTGAAGTTGCATTATTTTTCATCTTTTGTGCAGTGGGGTCAACCTTCCTATCCTGCATTGAGAATTATTTTGGGCAGGAAAGCTTACATGAAATGAACACTTACAAAGAAAGATCATAGGTAATATAGATTTTTTTTTTTGCTTTCTTCAACTGGTTTGTATAAATCCACACAGGAGTCAACCAAAAGAATAAAATGTATAGTTCAAAAATTTGAAATTACTATGGAAAATATTATAGAAAAATGGTACAAGTGAAGGTTAAGGTTGTGGACAATCCCACAGGCAAATAATGGGTACTCAACAAATATATTTAATGAAGGAGTGAATGCCTGCATAATATAACCCACATGAACCAAAGGAGTGTCCAGGGTACAAGTGCTGTGCTAAGGGCACCGCTGCTAATCTTCTTTCCTTCTTGTAACACCTTGCATACTTTGGGTTCTGAGCCCCAAAGCTCAGACTATTTTTCTTCATGTTTCCATAGCTCTATGTGGCAAGATGCTGTGTCTTGGCAGAAGTTCAGCAGCTGGAGTTTGATCCCAGCAGTGTGGAGAACTCTATGGGTTGCTGGGAAAGGAAAGGGAGTCAAGTCCTATGCATCTACCCATGGGAGTGAGTTCTGAAGAGAGAAGCTCTAGGGATTTTCAGAGTAGTAGCAGATGACGATACAAGAATGGTGGGTAGGAGTGGATCAATGTATTTTGGGTC